>JAHWFP010015038.1:32770-55729 GCA_023313725.1 Lithobius niger | reverse complement strand
TTGTTGTTGTTGTTGTTGTTGTTGTTGTTGTTGTTAGAGATCGAAGCAGCAATGAACCGTTTTTTAAATGTTATGGCTTAAAACGTAGGTATGAACAAGGCCTAGGGATTTTTGAATGCTATTTTAATTTGACTACAATATTCTTGTTATTGGTTTTATTCTTGCTGTGAAAATTTTCATTTCAGCGAGAGATCGAACCGATGAAACTTTATTCAAATTTTATAGCTTAATATGCATGTAATAACAAGGGCCTGGGCCTTTTGAACGCTATCTTAATGAGGCTATAATATTCTTGTTATTGTTGTAATTCTTGATCGGGAAAGTTTGCTTATACCAAGAGTGAAACCATTGATCTGATTTTCAACTTTTATAGCTTAAAACGTAGGTATGAACAAGGTCCATGATCTTTTCAATTTTTTTTTAATGTGACTACAATATTCTTATCGCTGTTGTTATTCTTGTTGGAAACATTTTGCTCTCACCTCGAGATCAAACCTGTGAACTGATTTTCAATAAAATATGGGTGTTAATAAGGACCTTTTGAATGCTGTTTTAATGAAACTTATTTAGCTCAACAAGTGGTCATCTCAATTATATCGCAATTGTCTCGTATCAAAATGCTACATATTTAATTACCTGAAATATCTAAAAAAAAATTAATAACAGATACTAGTATTAAAAAACGCTGAAGCATACAAAATACGGATGTAAGCCTTAAGAAAACTTAATGCCGCAAAGGAACAGATACAAGAAAAACACACTAACATGTGTAAATGGAGTTCCAATTTGTTTTCTGGGATGTTGGAGATTCTTTTACAGGTATTACATGGCTGCATGTCCTTTTCTTGAATCTGTCCTTTTATAGCTTTTAAGCTTTTGTAAGGCTAGCATCCGTACTTTATACACTTAAGCATTTTTCCTAATACTTATCTTCTATATGCATCCAACTGGATAGGTAAACAAGACGCTACAGCGACTACCTAGTCGCACCGGTCTTCTGTACAGTTCCCCCACTTTCAATGTTGAGGCGCACACCTCTATCATGCACTACAACGGCTGTCTCTATTATACTAATCTAAAAGCAGTAACCATCACAATTGCTGGTGAAAAATGTGTTAGTTTTTAGGCCTGTTTTACATTTTAGGCTTAATTGTCAGCTTTTAGGCCTAATTTTAACAAGCAGTTTTAATTTCGTAAGTAGCAGCTAACGGAGAGTTGAATTGTATAGTAAGCATATTCATTTTTGCAACACGGTGCGCCTTCAGGTACACAGTTACAGTGTTAACGACGTAATGCGCAACATAGCCTACATAAGATCAGTGGGGAAGTGACGAGAGAGGACGCTGTTGATGACGCTGTTGCGACTCGTAGCAACTTGACGTTGCCGTGGTAACATGATTTTAGGCCTAATTTTCATTTTTTAGGCCTAATTTTTTTTAATGCAGTTTTGATTTCGTAAGTAGCAGATAGGCCTAATGGAGAATTTGATTATACGGTAAACCTATTCATTCACGCAACAATGCGACAAGACTATTTTAAACGAAGCTATAAAAGCCATTCCTTTTTATTGTGGTGTTATCTTTGGATTTCAAATCGACGATCAAATGTTATTATTTAATTTAGTGACGTCGAAGAAGTCTATTAGCTATAAGGAAGTAACGATGTTTTAATTTGCCATGTTATTTAACTAACTTCTCACACTGAATCGAACGTTGTAAACAGTGGTCGTCTATTTCTGGTACCGTTGCGAAGTTGAAAAAAAGCGACGGACGGACAAAGTGGTTGCAATAGTCTTCTCAGCCGGTACGGCTGTACAGAAGACTAAAATCAGTATTTCGCAATCGTTGTTTTTTCGGTTTATCAGGTACCACGATACCTTATGTAAACCTCAACATGAATATGTTAAACATCAAACTTTGAAACCCTTAGTTTCCCCCAGAATTGACATTGACCAACGAAGCTCGGTATTCGGATTTGCATCATAACTATTTAACTACATTATAAATTTGAATGACAACAACCGAACCGTTTGGCCTCCACTGTGTGGACATTTCTTGTTGCTTTTGTTGTTGCTGTTGTTTTGTTTTGTTTTGTTGTTGATGTTCTTGTTGTTCTTGTTGTTTTGGGACTCTTTGCCCTAAACTGGGATCGAACCAATGAACCAATTTTCAACTTTTATAGCTTAAAACGTAGGTATGGGCAAGGCCTAGGACCTTTTGAACGCTATTTTTATGTGACCACAATATTCTGTTGTTGTTGTTATTCTTGTAAAGGAAATTTTGCTCTCATCTTGAAATCGAATCCAATTAACCGATTTGCACTTTTTATAGCTTAATATTTAGGTATTAACAAGGTCTAGGGACTTTGGAACGCTACTGTAATGTGACTACAATATTTTGGTGTAATATTCTTGTTGGGCAAATCTTGCTTTCGCCTGGAGGTCGAACCGATGAACCGGTTTTCAACTTTATACTTAATAAGTATGAACAAGGCCAGGGTCTTTTGAACGCAATTTTAATATCACTACAATATTCTTCTTGTTGTTATTCTCGTTGGGGAAATTTTACTTTCGCCTGTATATCAAACCAATGAACTGATTTTCAATTTGTAAAGCGTAAAACGTGGGTACGAACGCTATTTTAGTGTGACTACAACTTTGTCATTGTGTTGTTCTTATTGGGACTTTTTCAGGAAATCGAACCGGTGAACCGATTTTTCAAAAAGATCCATAATCGTTTAACAAGTTATATTAGGTGATTGAAATATTCTTGCTTTTATTATTCTTATTGAGACAAGAAAAAAAAATAACATATATTAGTAGTAAAAAAAAACCGCTTAAAATACGGTTGTAAGCCTAAAAAAGTTAATGCTCTAGAGGAACAGATACAAGAAAAAGACATGTAAGACATCAATTTAGCATTATTACGTGTAAAATATGCTCCAGCTTTTTTGGTTGGGAATGCTGGAGATCTTTTACATGTAGTAGTGCGACACCGATGCATAGCTTAAATATTTTTTAAGAGCATAAGATCTTTTTAAGGTTACATCCGTATGTAATATGCTTAAGCGTTTCAGTACTGATTAATGAAAATCCAAGCAAAAACGGGTCATCAAAACCCCGGCCGAAATAAGACACAGGGATCTATCATAAATCAGGTCAGGAAAAAATCTTAATGACGATCTGGCCAAGCACTGGTCGAACAGTGGGAAACAAACCCCCGAGCGAAAGAAGACCCCGAGGTAGCCTACAAACCTGAATATTAAGACTAATTTGTTTATTTTGTTAATTTGTTAATTTGAATTAGAACTTGGGCAGTGCAACTGTGAGATACCTGTCACCCTACACAAAAGATCCGTCAGTAGATTGAAAATTAAACTTAACAAAAATTGTCAAGGAGAAGAAGCATAAGAACAGCAACCAGGTTTTTAATTGATGAACTTACACGTAAAAATTTCGAATTTATATTTCGCCCTGTAAGTTAACCTAGTGATTTTTTTTGCTTTAATGCGTTTTCGACTGTGTTGTTTTCTTTTCAAGTTCATTAGAATTTCTCATGCACTTCTGAGTATGTAATGAAATGGAAATTAAAACTAAGAAACACAATTTTTATTACCAAACTACAAAAAGGTAAATAATTTTCTCTTTCAAAAAAATAATAATAATAAAACAAAATAACTACAATGGCATCAAGAATCATTATTTTCATAGAACTTCATAATATTCAGTTCTTCTGATTTAGTGCTTGTGATAGGTATCATGGTGTCCATAGCTTGGCTTGTATTCGTCGTGTTTGTATCCTCCTTTGTAATCTACATCAGCATGGAATCCATAATGGTCAGCCTTGTATTTGACAATACGAGTTTTTCCATCAGGTTGTTCCAGAGAATAGCTGCCATACACGTTCTTGCCATCCTTGTATTCATCACGGGATTGGTAGTTGTAAGTCTTGGGATCATGGATTTCATATTTAAACTTGTAGTCAATATTCTGAAAAGCCATAAAATTCATACTTTACTCTCTTATTATTGATTAAGTAATTGTTTAATTCTATTTTAAGGTGAAATTTGCCCTTTTTTTCTTTACAGACGCTTATATAATTAAGTAAACTACATCAATTGTTAGGACATTACGTTGATTTGTTTCTTCTGAAGTGGTAATATCTAATCTACCCCAAAACAAAACTTGTTAAGGATTCCCGCCAAGCTTTTCGGCCGTGTGAAGTCGTGATATCAAACGCCAAGCTCTTTCGCCAAACTAATCCCAACGAGTAATAAAGAATTCGAAGGATAAATGAAATGTCTGAAAATTGCTTACTGCGCAATTTTCAATTATTTCATTTAACGTTTGAAGTATTAGTCGGTGGGATTAGCTTGGCGAAAGAGCTTGGCGTTTGATATCACGACTTCACACGGCCGAAAAGCTTGGCGGGAATCCTCAACAAGTTTTGTTTCGGGTAGATATCAGTAATTTTTGGTCCAAATTTATGAAATCCATATTTTTCTTAGTAATTATGAAATGGAAATGCCAATCTAGTTTTCTGGTTCATTTCTTTTTCTTTTTTTCTTTTTTTTTTTGGTTTCGTTATGTTTTGAGGACAGCAGTCACCTTTTTTCATTTGATTAGCATTTTTATTAGTATTGTAGTATCTCCTTGCAAACGCATGAATTTCTTTAATTGTCAATTTGGCATGGTTGCATAAAAACAATGTTTAAAACAATGTAAAACAATCAATTTGGACCTTTGGAGCTCCCTAACCCCTGAACAACTTGACCAATTAGAAAGGTCCATATGAAAAGGGCACATCTCCAGAGCAATTCCTGTAAAATGAGCTAAGAACCAGCTTTATTTACCACATGGAAGAATTTATTTTCGTGATACAAAAAAAAGTGTTAGTAGTAAGAATTAGGCAAATATCAACGTTATACACGTCGTTTTCTCAACAAGAAAACGTTAAGCTATGGGTCTAACAGTGACTTTTATGTTGTCAGGCGACCAAAGTCTCCCGATCAAACAAGTTTCAGCCTTTTCTGTCGCATTGTTATTTATCCTACCATGTCTGAAAACAGCCAAACTCCCTTTGCTGTAAAAACACAACGTGTCTAGTGGTCGCCATGCTCATATACACATATTATCTGGATGTTATCGTTTTATCTTGGCGGGCGAAGCACTAGCGTGTGTCTTGATTTATTGCAGTACATTGCATGTATTGAGGGCTAAAGAAAATATTTTCTGACAGTTTTTATCTAATACAAAAGTGCTAATTGAAAGCTAGCTTAATACTCACATCATGGTGGTAGCCACTGTGGTCATGATATCCATGTCCATGCTGATTACCATGGTAACCATGGTGTTCCATGTGGTGTCCATGATGGTAATCGTCGTGGCCATCATGATGGTAACCATGCGAGTGGTGGTGATACATTGGATTGGCTACAGTTATTGCCACCAGGGCAGCCAGAAGAACAAACTGGAAGAAAATTATAAAATTAATTAATGAATCTGCTCGAGCTAAGAAATTAACACGTGAAACATTTTCATACAAATGCTTGTTTAACGTTACGAATTTCAGAATGGTCCCTTTCGTTTCCACTTCTTACGCGGCAATACACCATTCATACAAAAAATATTTGCTGACTATTGTTTACCTTTCCTACTCCGACCCCTCCCCCTCTCCCCCCTTAAGTGTTCCCCATCCCTACACATAATTAACGCACTATTACAATGACTGAGACATGAGCTTAGTTATTAATCTGCAATCGGAAACAAAATGCACGGCAGAAGTTATAATACCTTACATTTTGTAAACTTAAAAATATATGTAAAATAAAACGTCATTTCTTTGGCCTATACGCTCAAGAGTTGGTTGATTATAATTAATGACTGTTGAAATGTTTAAAATTTCTGACGTATGCGGAAACGGCGGAAACAGCCACACAGAATTCAAAAGTAAAAAACAAAAAAAAACCACTAAATTTTTGGCGAGTTCAAACATCTAGTGTATTTTGTTTTGTTTTTGTTTTTTACTTTAGAATCGTGTGTGCTTAGTGTGACAAATAAATAGACATAAATCGCTGGAAATAATATTAAGGAAAATTGGAAATTTTCGCTGTTGGCTAATTTCCAATTTTGGTTCGTGTGGCAGGGCGCTTATATTTAAAGGTAATCATTTTAACTACAGTAAATAAGGGTGAGAGGGACTGACGGAAAATTTTACTTGGTGTTTTATCTTGGGTAGTGTTCGTTTTCCAATAAGTATTATGTGGTTTAAAAAAATCATATGTCAGTAATGTTTAAAATCGTTATAGTACAGCAAAGAAAATCGAAAATGCATCTAAGATTTTTAAAAAAAGAATGCATTTTCCCCCCATAAAAAGCCGGTTTTAATGCCCACGTCTATCAGCAATAATGGTTATTTCCTCTATCTTCGAAGTAGTTAATTCGCTTGGCTTTGGGGAGGGAAAAAAATGTGAATTTTTTTTCTTTTCATCATCTCTGCTAGTACCATATTATGGCAACGTCTTCATTATATTTTAAACAGGTTAATTGGCATTTTGTGGTTGTTTTCCTTTTTTTTTTTTGCTTTTGTGAGAGCTTAACAGCCGTAAAACAAATTCTGAACTATTAGGATTTAAAATCTTCAAGAAATTTTTTTTTTCAAATCAACCTTACTGTAAGTTGCTGTTGATGAGCCATTTTTGACCACTAAGTATTTACCTGCAGGACCATGATGAAGTAGATTTAGAGCTGGTCAGAGGACAAGTGATGGTTTGGAGGTGATTTCCTTTGAATTTATAGCTGGGTTTGGGTGTGGAAGTCTTTGCGATGCATCGTTACTTTTGTAGAGTATTCTTCTTCCAGTGAAAGTCGTAGCTTGTCCTTACTTCCTCTGTAGGTCAAAGAGTATGAAGAGCAGAGAGTTATGTGTGGAAAGAGTGACAAATATGTGAGACAGTTTCACACTCATCGTGACATTAAACCATGTGTCCGTTAATAAAGTAGAAGAAAGAAATAAAGAATGTACAGAAACCTTCACGATTGTACGAAAAGAAAATGGATAAGGAGGGCATGCCTCAATGTTACTTGTCTTTGTTAAATGACATTCGACTTTGGTATTTACACGGAAATATTTGTATATTTATATGTATTTATTTGTTTATATTAGTTATGTGTATTTACAATGTTAGTACAACTGACTGGTAAGATGTACAAAGATGAACAAAGTAAAAGATTTTCACTGTAAGCTTGTTAAACCCAAAACATCGTCGCACGCAAACTGTTTAATAGAGAAGCACACTGAAAAGTACACACCCAGGAACAAGCAAAGCATTAGCATCAATTGTGACAGCTAGTGCTATTTGTAATTAAAATGGCTGTTATTTAATTTATGGCGGAAAATTTGTTGAAATCTCTCAGGTATTTTTTTCTATTTATTATTTTTTTATACTTTTTTACTTATTTGGGCACAATAGATTAGAAACAAAACTGTATAAAGTTTGAGTTGAGCATGAATTTCCTCCGGTAAACAAACACGCAATCTACTTGTGTCACCAATATCATATCACAAATCAAAACTGGTAAAGAGGCCGACAAGTAGAGAATGGTTTGGGCCTTCGCAAGAAGTGATACAAACAGTCTAAAACAGCCACAAAGTTCCATGCCATCGACTCATAGCGCAAAGGTTAATGAAAAATGTAATCATTGCTACTCTCTAAAGAGCAGTAACACGACGTATTATTATTGTGTATAACTCTATGGTGGAGCCAGTAACTAGGTTAGCTACAAGGAGCACTGAAGGGAGAAAGGAAGATCGTCTTATTGAAGCTAATGCTATTAAACTGGATTTTTTAAGCCTCTAACGCGCGATTTTTGTTGTTGCAGAAAACAACGGTTTTTTAAACCTACGAAATCCGCTCTGAAAGCACTGTCTTGACTAGAAGTGCCATTTTTTCCGTTATATTTTAATCTAGTGCCCCTTGTAGCTATGACCTCCAAATGGTGTTTCGTAGCCAATATGACTTCACATGACGCTGCTCTATAGCAGTGTTAAATTTTTTTCCTTTAACGTCTGAAATATTAGTCAGTAGGATGGAATAATCCCAAATGTTTTGGTCTGTTGATATACTCCTTTGAAGGCCCGAACCAGCTTGGCTGCCTCTTTACCAGATTTGTTTTTTTTTTTAATACGAAATCAACTTTTTTTTAGTACGAAATGTATAAATAGTAAACAGGACCACCATTTTTTTTTATTTACTGGTTGGTTTCATATCATTACTAATTTCTCATGCCTACCCGCAAATTTCTATAAACATGCTCAAACTGTCCACTCATAGGTGGCAAGTTATTTACCATGGGCCGTGATAGCCGTCCTATGTAAGCCTCAACATGAACTTCCATATTAAATGTCAAACTGTGAAACCAGGTAAATTCTTCGAGAAATGATTGACCAATGAAATTCGGTGTTTGGTGTCCTTTCATAATTATTTCACTGCGTTAAAGATTTTAATTGCAACAATTTAACCGTTTTAGCTACTCGTTTGTTGTTGTTGTTGTTGTTGTTGTTGTTGTTCTTGTTGTAGTTCTTGTTGCTGTTGGGACTCTTTACCCTCACCTAGAGATCGACGAAATGAATCGGATTTTTTTTTTCAAACTTTACGGTTTAAAACGTAAATGTGAGCAAGTCCTAGGGATTTTTGAATGATATTTTAATTTAACTACAAATTCTTGTTATTGTTGTCATTTTTGTTGGGGAAATTTTCATTTCACCAAGACATCGAACCAATGAACCGATTTTCATCTTTTATAGCTTAAAACGTAGGTATGAACAAGGTCCAGGGTCTTTCATCGCTATTTTAATGTGATTCCAGGAGCGCATTATACACACGTCCTCTTATATTTATGCTACCCCTGGTGATTCTAATATTCTTATCGCTGTTGTTATTCTTGTTGGTAAAATTTTGCTCGCACCTCCAGTGGTGCCTATCCCCCCCCCCCCGATCTTGGGGAAGGGGTACCCCCCAATACTACAAGAGGCCGCACCCCCCCTTCCGGTTTAAAAATGGTACTACGCCCATACATGTACACTTTCACCGGGTGTAAAAATAATTCCCCTGGCTATCACTATGTGCGCCCTATTCGAGTATTTTAGTACTAAACGACCAGTTTCAATACACTTAATCTCAGGCAACCGAGGTCAAGGGGTTGGAGTATTTGTTTCCACGAAGCCAGGTGCAATGAATAGTTGGGGATAGAAATCGAGTGGTGACTCTGATACAGACCATTCCCTAACACTGTGCTTAGTTATGTTCCTAGCAACAATATACCCTTTCCATTATCCTTGATTCAAAGAAGACATTCCCACATTATGACTGAATCAAACTGGAGCCATCCATCTGAATTAGAAGTTAGAAAATTCAGACATCTGTAGGCATTAAATTAGTCAAAAGGGCTGAAAATGGCCAAAAATGACCGTTTTTCACGAAAACCGTAATAGATAATGACTACGGTATAGGACCTATATTGTAGACTACATTATTTCAAACAACTTATCTAATTTTTTTTGTATTACATCAATATGGAAACAACATACACCAAAAATTACGTGCAATTTTGGCCGCCATGTTTAATGCTCAAGGTTTTCAGCTTTGCGATATTCTGAATCTTAAAGTGAATGTCAGTTTGAGTAAGTTCCAGTAATAAATTGCTTTACAACCCTCCATGCAAGGTTCACTAAAAAAATGGCAAAATTCCTCCAGAGTATTTAGGGAAAACAATTCAGGGATCCGAATTGGGAAACCTACGTGCCCTTCACCAGGTACTGCGGGGGGGGGGGGGGGGGGTGCAGGGACGGCCCCACACCAATTTAAAACTGGAACGTACTCAAACTGACATTCACTTTAAGATTTCGATTATCGCCCCGCTGTCCTCGTTGCAGCAAAACTGGCGTTCAACAAATTGTTACGCTTCATTTCATTTGGTTTTATTTCAATAATCTTGGCTCCGACTAAACATACGACGCCATTTTGGGGCAAAATAACTTTGTGTGGGACACAATGCACATTTCAATTTGTAGCCAATTTTCGGCAGCAAGCTGTTCCTAGGTAGAATATTGCAGTACAGTACCTTTGCGCTAGTAATCCCCACTCTAAACCAGTCTATTTCTTAATACTTCAACATACAAACTGAAGTCACACGAATGTAAATTACGGCTAAATATTCCCGATACACGAAAATTTATGACTTTAAGCACTGGTAAACTGTTGACGGTGCATTTCTGTAACATGCGTTAATAATAGGTTCTGGTTTTAAGTGTTGCTATTTGTTTCTAGCAGTTCGCCAAGAAAATGAAGACATGACTCCGTCTGAAAAGAAGAAATGTATCTTCTTGAAAACTATATTTAAACGTGTCTTGCTTTTTTTCAACGTCACCTCTAAATTTACATAAAAAATTTTTTTAGCATTGCAGAGCCCACTTATAATTGTCATATTTAGGCTTCAGAATTTAAAGTGTCTTTAAGCCTACAGCATCGTGCCATTATTTCGTAAGGCGTGCGTAAAAAGGTCTGCGCGAATACGACGACGATGCTAGTGGGTCTCCCTTTTGAAACAGTGTGCAGACCGCCCTCCGACACCTAATGGCAGCCGCATAGCCCGTCGTCACCTCCAGATGAAGATGAGGATGATTATGAGTCGACGGCGAGGGGGACAATTTAGCCAGAGAGATCCAATTGGCAAACCCCAGGATCTTTGACATGCCACAATCGACATGAGCACGAGGTACCACAGGGCCCTTCTCTTCCCGAAAATGTCAGGAGGTGGACGAGGCCTCGAGCCCGGACCTCCCAGGCAGAAAGCGGTCGTACTATCCACTCTCCCTCCTTGCCACCTTAGTTATACGTTAGTTAGTTAGTTAGTTACAATACTTAGTTATGGCGTAGCTCGGTCCCTAAAAGTGATAGCCCCTTTAAATTACTCTTGATGCAAAGAGGACACTCCCCCCTTCTTAATGAACCTAGTTGGAGTCATCCGCTTTAATTAGAATAGTCGCAACAGCAGTTGAAAGTTGAAAATGAGTCAATTATCTAAAGGCAAATCGGATAAACTGTGATATATACAAACCCCTAGTAAAACGAGCGTAGGATTTTTTACAGTGTTAAATCCTTTTAATTACGATCAATGTAAAGAAGACATTCCCACGTTTCGAATGAACCTAATTGGAGTCCTCTAGGTTAATTAGAAGCATCATAACAGTTGTTGCAAGTTGATAATGAGCAAATTATCAAATTGCGAAGTTTTCGACTTGGAGTAGTAGCTGGGTTGTCCCCCCCCCCCCCCCCCCACACACACACACATTTTCGGGCCATATTATTTTCATACGATTTATTTGAGGAAATGAAGATGTGATCACCAAATTTTTGATGACGCTCCCTTCGAGACCCTGAAAAAAACTTGACTGCCCCCACTCAAGGTCCAAAAATAATGTGGCCCCCAAACAAAACTGTGCTTTTCGTATACCCATGGAGACGACATGTCTGCAGATGATTCCTGTAGCCAAGATCAGTGCTGCAGCCAAAATAAGTAAGTAGCTCTCCACACCGACAGTTACCATGAGATGTAATGAAACGTGTCTCGTTTTTAACGAAAAGTCATGTTGGTTTTAAAATGTTCTGTAAAGAATTCCTTACACCCATCTTTTGTCAAGATTCATACAATGAGTATGATGAACACATTGTTTGCTTGCATGCCCACATTTGTAACATAATTGGACCTGAAAGACTTAAGCCAAGAAACCAGGTGCCAAGGCTCTTCTACAAAGTTATTTGTAAAAACTATACCTGCAGAAATGGCACTAACAGCCTCAAAATCTTGTAACACTTACATCATGGGGGTCTGGGGGGGCTGCCCCCCAGAAGCTGAGGCGTTTTTAGAAATTATGACCGGTGAAAGTGCTATTTTTGAGGTCCAAAAATGACGTTTTCTTCCAGTTGGTCAGTGTAGTCCAGTTGTCCAGTTGGTCACCCCCCCCCCTCTTGACGGGAACTGAAAAATTTATGACCCCCCCCCCCGGCGATAAATAATGACCGGTCCCTAATAGCTGGGTGCAGCAACAGCATCTACTGTTCTGTTTCGTTTTCAATCAATATTCATCCGTGCATAAATAAAATACATCGATATTTTTCCACCCCCCCCCGGAGGGGGCGGGGGGGGGGGGGCCGCACGGGGCGCCGCCCCCCCCCTGTAGGCACCACTGCTCACCTCGAGATCGAACCTGTCAATTGATTTTCAATAAAATGAAGTTATTAACAAGGACCCTTTTGAATAGTATTTTAACGATACGTCTTTATCTCAACAAGCAGTCATCTCAATCCTGTCTAATTGTATCATACCAAAATGCTACTTATTTAATTTACCTGAAATATCTAAAATAAAAAAAATAAAAAAAACAGATACTAGTACTAAAAAACGCTTAAGCATATTAAATACGGATGTAAGCATTACGAAAACTTAATGCCGCAAAGGAACAGATACAAGAAAAACAGATGTAGGTCAGCGTCGCACTAACACGTGTAAAAAAAGCTCTAAATTGTTTTGGGGATACTCAGTCTGGGCATTCTTTTACAGGTATTACAGACTAATTACGTTCCCTTTTCTTAATTCTGTCCCTTTATAGCTTTAAGTTTTGTAAAGCTATAGCATCCGTACTTTATACACCTAAAGATTTTTCGTAATACTTATCTTCTATATGCATCCAACTTGATATGTAAAAATCAGTATTTCGCTATGGTTGTGTTTTTGGTTTATCAGGGACAACGATACCTTATGTAAACCTCAGCATGAATTTCCATGTTAAACATCAAACTTTTAAGCCCTAGTAATAATTTTCCCCAGAATTGACATAGCCTAACGAAGCTCGGTATATATTTGGAGTCAGATCTTAACTATTTCACTACATTATAAATTTGAATGCCAACAACCGAACCGTTTGGTCTCCACATTGTGGACATTTCTTGTTGCTGTTGTTTTGTTTTGTTGTTGATGTTGCTGTTGTTGTTGTTGTTGTTATTGTTGGGACTCTTTGATCTCAAATGGGATTGAACCAATGAACCGTCTTTCAACTTTTAGTCTTCTGTACAGCCATACCGACTGAGAAGACTATTGCAACGACTTTGTCCGTCCGTCCGTCGCTTTTTTCAACTTCGCAACGGTACCAGCTATTGACGACCATTGTTTACAACGTTAGATTCAGTGTGAGAAGTTAGTTAAATAACATGGCAAATGAAAACATCGTTACTTCCTTATAGCTAATAGAATTCTTCGACGTAACTAAATTAAATAATAACGTTTGATCGTCGATTTAAAATCCTAAGGTAACACTCAAATGGATTTTAGTTTCGTTTAAAATAGTCTTATCGCATAAGTTGTTGCATGAATGAATAGGCTTACCGTCGAATCTTCATTAGGCCTATAGAGCAGTGACACGACGTAGTATTATTGTATATAGCTCTATGCTGGAGCCCAGGGCCGTAGCCAGGAATTTTTTATACCCCCACACCAGAATTAAAATGAAGCGCCTGCCAACTCACCCCCCCCCCCCCACACAAAAAAAATCCCATTCCCCAATGAATTTTATTTTCCTGGTTGCCTGGTATGAGTTTTTTGAAAACTTTTTTTTTCGTCTTGCTTAATGTAACCATACCTGGACTTAGGAATTAGTTTCGGGAGCTGTGCTTCTCCACCTCGAGGCCCAGGATGGAGTTTTGTGGCAATTCGAAGCATTTTTTTTTAAATACCATTTAGAAAAGTAACGTGTGTTTGTTGTTGCTCTGATTACCGAGTTTAAAACTAGTTAATAAACAAGTCGTTTTAACTCAGTAATCCACTTTTTTTTTTTATTAACAATCAGCATTTTTTTTTTTGTGGGTTACCGTTTCAGTGTTTCAACAGTATAGCCCGGCTTTTGAAGCAGACTTAAAAATAATTAGTCATTTTCACGTCTGGCTTGAAATTACGTTGAAATTATAAACAAGTACGATTAACTCATTCCAAACTGTAAGCTTTATTCAGAAACAGGCTATTTGTATTTTGCTTACCAACAAATTGACTATCATCTTAGGCCGCGTAACCATTCCTCGCTTTCATGGCAGCTTTCAATTTTTAACTATATTTTTCATCAAATTCTAAACTTTAGATTTTTCTTTGTTTGGAATTTTACGATTTTTTCAATGGGCTTTCACTTGAAACTTGTACCACCTTTTTACGTTACGTAGTTCTCTGGAACTAAGCTCGAGTTTGTAAACAAAACTCAATATCGTAGTCCACTACAAAGGCTTAGTCGCGCTTCGCATTCCTCGCCTGAAGAAAAACCCCGCACGTGCGGGGGCTGCGGGGATGCTGGCTACGGCCCTGCTGGAGCCTTAATGGGTTTGCTACAAGGGGCACTGCAGAGAGAAACAGAAGGACGTCATACTGACGCCGATGCTGTGAACAGTGATTTCATAGACCTAAAACGCGCGATTTTGGTTGTTGGAGAAAACAACGTTATTTTAAGAGAAATCCGCTCTTCCGTTGTTTTCCCTCCATTTTTATGTAGTGCACCTTGTAGTTATGCCCTCCAAAACCCACACTGGTGCCAATATGGCGGCAAATGTCGCTGCTCTATATCTGCTACTTACGAAATTCGTTAAAACTGCATTTTTAACACTAGGCCTTAAAATGGGAAAATTAGGCCTAAAATCATGTTACCAAGTTGCTATGAGTCGCTGTTGGTCTGATCAACAGCGTCTCTCTCTTCACTTCTCTACTACCACTGATCTATATAGGCTACGTTGCGCGTTATGTTGTAACACTGTAACTGTGTGCCTGAGGCGCACCGTGTTGCAAAATGAATAGGTTTACTATACAATCCACATCTCCGTTAGCTGCTACTTACGAAATCAAAACTGCTGGTTAAAATTAGGCCTAAAAGCTGACAATTGTGCCTAAAATGTAAAATAGGCCTAAAAGCTAACACATTTTTAACTGACAATTGTGATGGCTACTGCTTTTAGATTAGTATAATAGAGATAGCTGTTGGTAGTGCATGATAGAGGTGTGCACCTCAACATTTGAAGTGGAGGAACTGTACAGAAGACCGGTGCGACTAGGCAGTCGCTGTAGCCGCTTGTTATTTAAAACGTAGGTACGAGCAACGCCTATGACCTTTTGAACGCTATTTTTATGTGACTACAATATTCTGTCGTTGTTGTTATTCTTGTTGGGGAAATTTTGCTCTCACCAAAATCTTGAAATCAAAACAACGAACCGATTTTCATTTTTTATAGATTAATATTTAGGTATTAACAAGGTCTACAGCCTCTGGAACGCTATTTTAATGTGAGTACAATACTTTTGGTGTATTAGTTATTCTTGTTGTGCAAATGTTGCTTTTGCCTAGAGTTCGAACCAATGAACCGTTTTTCAACTTTGTACTTAAAACGTAGGTGTAGGTAGAACAAGGCCAGAGTCTTTTGAACGCAATCTTAATATGTCTACAATATTCTTGTTGTTTTTTCTTGTTGGGATAATTTTACTTTCACCTAGATATCAAACCAATGAACTGGTTTTCAGTTTGTGTATAGCGTTAAACGAGGGTACGAAGAAGGCCCAAGGCCTTTTGAACGCTATTTTAATGTGACTACAACTTTTTTCTTGTTGTTGTTCTTATTGGGACTTTTTCAGGAAATCGAACCAATGAACCGATTTTTCAGTTTTTGTAACTTAAAACTAACTTTCAAAAATCTCTGTAACAGTTATTTTATATGATTACAATATTCTTGCTTTTATTATTCCTATTGAGACAAGAAAAAATAGCATGTGTATTAGTAGTAAAAAAAACGCTTAAAATACGGTATAAAATACGGTTGTAAGCCTAAAAAAAACTTATTGCTCTAAAGGAGCAGATACAAGAAAAACACATAGGCCATCAGTGTAGCAATATTCCGTGTCAATAATGCTCCAGATTTTTTTTGTGTGGGGGGGAGGGGGGTTGCTGGAGATTCTTTTAAATGTATAGTAGTGCGACACCGATGCATAGCTTAAATATTTTTTAATAGCATTAGGTTTTTTTAAGGCTTACATCCGTATTTTATACACTTAAGGGTTTTTTACTACTGATTAATAAAAGTCCTAGCAAAACGGGACATCAAAACCCCCGGGCGAAACAAACCAGACGATTTATTATAAATCTGGCCAGGAAAAAGTCTTAATGAAAATCTGGCCAAGCAGCGGTCAAACAGATGGAAACAAAACCCCCTAGTGAAAGAAGAACCCGAATACTAAGACTAATTTTTTTTTATCGAATTAGGACTTCTGGGCAGTGTAACTGTGGATTACCTGTCACCCTACACAAGAGATCCGTCAGTAAATGGAAACTAAACGAACAAAAATTAATTGTCAAGGAGAAGAAGCATAAGAATAACAACCAGGTTTTTAATTGATGCACGCATACCTGAAAATTTCTAATTTAAGTTTCGCCCAATATTTCTAATTAAGTAAATCTAGTGATTTATTTTTTTTATTTTTTATTTACTTCTAATGGGTCTCTGCATTTTCGACTGTGTCGTTTTCTTTTTAAGTTCATTAGAATTTCTCGTGTACTTCTGTAGTATGTAATGAAATGGAAATTAAAACTAAGGAACAAAATTTGTATTACCAAACTACAAAAAATTAAATAATTTTCTTCCTCAAAAAATAAATAGCAAAATAATTACAATGGCATTGAGAATAATTTTTTATTAACATAAACTTTATACATTCATTTCTTCTGATTTAATGCTTGTAATAGGTATCGTGGTGTCCATAGCTTGGCTTGTATTCGTCGTGTTTGTATCCTCCTTTGTAATCTACATCAGCATGGAATCCATAATGGTCAGCCTTGTATTTGACAATACGAGTTTTTCCATCAGGTTGTTCCAGAGAATAGCTGCCATACACGTTCTTGCCATCCTTGTATTCATCACGGGATTGGTAGTTATAAGTCTTGGGATCATGGATTTCATATTTAAACTTGTAGTCGATATTCTGAAAAGCAATAAAATTCATACATTAGTCTCTTATTATTGATTAAGTAATTGTTTAATTCTATTTTAAGGTGAAATTTACCCTTTTTTCTTTACGGACACTTATAGTATATTAAGAAAACTACATCAATTGTAAGGACATTACGTTGATTTGTTTCTTCTGAAGATGTGAGGGTTAAAGAACATTTTTTCTGACAGCTTTTTATCTAACGGAAAAGTACTGATTGAAATCAAGCTTAATACTCACATCATGGTGGTAGCCACTGTGGTCATTATATCCATGTCCATGATGATCACCATGGTAACCATGGTGTTCCATGTGGTGTCCATGATGGTAATCGTTGTGTCCATCATGATGGTAACCATGGGAGCGGTGGTGATACATTGGATTGGCTGCAGTTATTGCCACCAGGGCAGCCAGAAGAACAAACTGGAAGAAAATAAAAAAATTAATTAATGAATCCACTCGAGCTAAGAAATCTTTGAAAGTAACAAGCAAATCTTCCATTTTTGTACATTTTTTGACGCCGTAACTTCTAGACGAGAAACATTTCAGACAAATGTTTGCGTAAAGGAACACCTGGCATGCCTTATAACAGCCACGCGCAGATTGACATCCACGCATTTACCATCGCTAAGGTCGGCTGAGGTGGTAGCTGCGTTCCTCGCAGCGAGGAACGTAGCTGCTGTCTCGGTTGGCTTTGGGAATAGCAGACGTAACAGCATCAAGTTAAAGATTGTGTCGTCACAAACCGGAATGATTCTCGTATTTTAACATCATAATTTATAATTTTCTAGGCTAGTGTATTATAATTTTACTTCATCGATCTATTGGAATAATTAATTTTAATTTTTACCGTATTACTATTTTAGATTTTTGATCTCATGATAATTATTAGAAAATTAGTACTTGCACTCAGAGATGAAACGTCGTGATTATTGTCAGCGCGCAAAGCATCATATACTGCGGGACGCAGTAAATACAGTTAACAATTATTCAACAGAAAATCTCCTAGACGCCACATTTTAAAACGGATTTTTACCAAGGGATTGACTAACGGTAAGGAAATAGACCTTTGGGGCCGTACTTGATGTGGTGGATCGAGAAAAATGGCGCTGGGAGTAATACCCCTTTAGCATCCGAATTTCCGAATGGTCCCTTTCGTTCTACTTGTTAGATGGTAATACACAATTCAGACTTCCTTTAATATCTACGGTTGTCTGCCTTTAACACTCTCCGCCCCCCTCCTCTCCCACAAGTAACCTATACTATAAGAGAGAGTTTCCCAGGAAAACGGCAGAGCTGAGCGAGAGCGACCAACGGAGCGAGCGCGAGCTTCTGAGATCGCCCACTAGAGGCCATTACTAACAACTCGCTCTCAAACGAAACCACTATCAAAACGAAACTAGGACCAAAGTAGCGCAGGACGCTACTTTTTGGTATGTACGCTAAGAGATGCTCAATAGGACGAAGTTGAGCATCTCATAGCGTACGTACAAAAAAAATGCATCCTACCGTTCCAGTTCAAACGACTACAGTTCCCGATCCGCCTCGCTTTTGCCATAACGATCAACAAATCCCAGTTACTGGAATCGACTTGCGAGAAGAATGTGTTTCTCATGGCCAGCTGTATGTGGCAGCATCAAGAGCTTCAAACCCAACAAAATTATACATATTGCCAGATCATGATAAAACAACAAGAAATGTTGTTTACAAACAAGTCTTGCAGTGACTTAACTACACTTCCCCGCATTAGGATCCCGGGCGAAGCCGGGTACTTCAGCTAGTAAAGTTATAAAAAAAAATCGTCCGTCAGTTGTATTTAAAATCCTAATAGTACAGCAAAGAGAATCGAAAATGCATACGAGGTTTTTTCTTTTTTTAGTTTCGCTTTCCCTAAAATGCTGGTTTTAGCGACGAGATATAATCTGCAATAATCTGTATTTTTCCTCCATCTTCGAATTGACAACGTTAATTCGCATGGATTACAGGAGCACAAAATCGCGAATTTTTTTTTTTTTTCTGTTTCATCGTCTCTGTTAGTTCCACATTATGGTAATGCCCTTCTTTTTTTGCGTGAATTTCTTGGCCGTAAAACAACTTCAGATGTAATATGAAGTAAAATCTTAAGGAAAAAATGTGGTTTTTTTTTTAGTTCGAATCAACCCGCTACTGTAAGTTGCTGCAGATAAGCCAATCTTGGCCGATTAAGTATATTTACCTGCAGGACCATGATGAAGTTGATTTGGAGTTGGTCAGAGGACAAGTGATGGTTTGGAGGTGGTCTTCTTTCAATTTATAGCTGGGTTTGGATGTGGAAGTCTTTGCCATGCATCGTTACTTTTCTAGATTAGGCCTACTCTTCGTCCAGTGAAAGTCGTTGCTCGTCTTCACTTCCGCTCTAGGTCAAAGAGTATCAAGACCAAAAAGTTAAGAGTGGACAGAGTGACAAATATGTGAGTAATTTTCACTTTGGTGTCATTGTGACATTAAACCATGTGACCATCTAAGAAAGTAGAAGAAAGAAATAAAGAACGTACAGAAATCTTTCTTTAAAACTAAGAAAAATAAAATGGATAAGGAGGGCATGCGCCAAGTTACTTGTCTTATTTAATTGGCATTCGCCTTTGGTATTTATATTAAAAGCATTCATTATTTGTAACGATTTAACACATTTACAGTGTTGCAAGCGATTGGAAAAATGTACAAAGATGTCCGAAGTAAAAGATGAATCATATCAAAAACCAAAACTGGCAAAAGGGGCCGCCAAGTTCTGAATGGTTCGGCTCTTCAAAGGAGTGATATCAACACGCCAAAACATTCGCCAAGTTAATCGCATCGACTAATAGTTCGAAGGTTACATGAAAACTAGGACATTGCTACTTTCAGTAACAATGTTCAAGTTTTCATTTAACCTTCGAACTATTAGTCGATGCGATTAACTTGGCGAATGTTTTGGTGTGTTGATATCACTCCTTTGAAGGGCCGAACCACTCTCAACTTGGTGGCCTACTTACCAGTTTTTGGCTTTGTTTATTTTGCTTTGTTTACACTTGGTTTATTTTTCGTGAATTGAATACAATTTCTTTGCAACGTAGTGTAGATTTATCGTGATACACTAGCGAGTGTCTTGGCACGTATGTCAGTATACACGTTCTCATTGTCCGAACTTTGGCGGTCCAATGAGAGACGATGCCGACAATACTAACAATGGTTATAACAATATTTTCGTACTTACGCGCCCTCCCACGCCAACCCCGTTACGCCCCCAGGCTCCAAACCATAAAAGATACGCAGTTCGTATTGTAGTGCACCTATTCGTCCAGCTTCATAGCTGGTAGGCTTCCCGTTATCTCGGAATCGATGAATAATCACCCTATGAGATTTAACATGGGGATGAGCGGACTAGGTAGTAACTAGTATAGTAACACATTTTCAACGTCATTGAGGGTCAGATTTTGCATTGAAAGCAGCTTAGCTGGAATTCCTACACGAGTTAATTTTTGTCAGGTGGGTCATTGCTCTCGATTTCAACACAATTTAAGCTTTTGTACCGCATTATTGTTTTTCCACAAGTACCTGAAAATGTGCCCAACATGCTTCAAGATATAAGACACTGACGCTATGACGCTACAATGGTTTACAACCTCGACAATTGAATTGATGTGATGTTTGTTGTGATGTTTGTTGCCTAACTTGGCGAGACACACTAGCGTGTGTCTAGATATAGCATTTTAGCTGCAAGCTTTTTTTACCCAAAGCAACGTCGCAAGCTGTGTTTAGTAGAGAAGTACACCGGGAAACACCGGTTCTCGTCAGATCCCCGAAGTTAAGCAGCATTGGGCTGGATTGATACTTGGGTGGGTGACCACCTGGGAATCTGGCTGTTGCAGACATAGGGGCTTCGGGCAGATGACCAGGAGTGGTTAACGTTCGTTAAACCCTTTAACCCCCTTTTTTTACACCAATAATTACACACCCTGGAACAACAATAAACCAGCATCGATTGTAACAGCTACAAACGCGAATCTTGTAAGTTTAGGAATTGGTAATTGTATCTGGCGCATTACGCAGTGTAAAGGTGGATGTACTAGGCGCGATTCGTAATTAAAGTGGTAGTTATTTATTTATTTTATTGAGAAAAATTTGCTTAAATCTATCAGACATGGGGGCCCCCCCCCCCGTGTTGGTTAACGTCTGCAGAATTAGTCAGTGGGATGGAACTTGGCAAATATTTTGGTTCGTTGGTATCACTCCTTAGGTCCAATCCCGAACAATTCTCTTTTGGCGGCCTCTGGTATTGGTGTTTAATACCATACAAGTTTGTGTTTTTTCAATACGAGCTAAATACAAATATTTAGACCAGGGCCGCTACTGTTTTTTTAATTTACTGGTTAGTATCATAACATTAGCAATGTCTTATGCTTACCCACATATTTCTTTTAACATACTCAAACTGTGAACTCAAAGGTGGTAAATTATTTACCACGGACCGTGATAGCCGTCCTTATGTCAAACTCAGCATGAACTTCCACGTTAAACATCAAACTTTGAAACACAGTAGTTTCCCAGAGAATCGAAAACACCAACGAAATTCGGCGTTTGGAGTCGTTTCATAACTATTATACTACATTACATCATGGCCTGTTGTTGTTGTTTTTTTGTTGTCGTTGTTGTTGTTCTGTTGTTGTTGTTGTTGTTTTTGTTCTTGTTTTTGTTGTTGTTTTTGTTGTTGTTTTTGTTATTGGTTTTGTTGTTGTTTGTTTTTGTCAGGGTAGATTAAATAGGTAGTGCCGCTCTTTCTCTCACAACGGTAAACAATTGGTCCGAAAGAAGTACCTGCTTTCAGAGATTTACCGCCAGAGGGCGCTGTCGCCAATTAACGGAAGCGCAAAGCATCATGGGGTTCAAAACTATTTGGCGTCACTAAAACAAATTGATAACGGTAAGAATACAAAATTAATCGTTTAAAATATACCATAATTCAGATTAGGACATTAAAATCATTTTAAGAAAGATCAGAACTGGCTCATCGTTTTACTTTTTTAAATTCAACATTCAACGTTTAAACGGGTTGTCGTTACGAGTGGAGCTAACTTTACCACATGGTCAGGGGGATGGTGCTTTCAGCTTTACTTGTCCGCGTCGGATTTCCAAGATGGCGACCCGGTTGAGAAAAAAGCTTATGTCGATTAAGCTTACGTGCGTTAATTTCATTATAAGACGTAAGCAAACCACGAATTGATTAAGCTAAGTCGCGATATTGCAGCCTGACATTTTTAGCTTGGTAAAATTTGAACGGCTGAAATTAACTTCTAGTAATTCATCGAAATACAATTCTTGAGCTGATAGAAAAATTAGAAGCAGACGATGCAACAAACATAAAGACGGAAGCAGACGATAAAGAACACCAATTTTTAAATTACTGTACTTGGTATAACCTAAAGCGAAAAATAACTTCGCGGGGAGGGGGGGCCCCACGGATACGTTCAAATTGTACGCCTTGCTTTGCACACCAATGCTAGAAAACATCTGACCACCTTGCGGACTGTTCATTATTTAACCACGGGCGGGCGCGGGAGGAGAGGGACAAGCGTAGCTGGCGGATTGTTGTTATCAATATTAAAAAAAATTATGATCCCCCCTTTGGTGTTGGTGGATTTGTTTGGCGCCCCTCCCAAAAAAATTGTATTAAAATTTTCATTTTATAAGTGAGTGTGTGAAAAGGTACTAGGTCTACTTTCGCCTACTTTAATAAGTTGTGGGATGTACTAAGCTAAATAGATGTCTTATATTACCATTCTATAACTTGCTGTGCGCTTCCTTTCTCGCATTTTTGTCCCTAACCCCCCTCCTCGTTAACACCTTCAACAAATTGTTGGCCCCTTCCTCTCTTCATACAA
>JAHWFP010015038.1:22209-32670 GCA_023313725.1 Lithobius niger | reverse complement strand
CCCCCCCCCCCCCGGTTGATAAATAATGAACGGTCCCTTATTTTTTATGTATATTTATTCGCGCTTCACGTCATGTATGGCTTCATCAAAGTTTTGAAGAAAATAGCAAATAACCATTCTCCTAGAATTTTATTCCCACTCGGCTCGTATTATTAGGTTTTTTTTTGGCGAATAGGGGAGGGGGTTGTCCCCTCTTACCCCACCCCCACTCTTTGTCCTACTGTTCGACTTTTGCTGTTGCAAAGTGAAATAATCCAACTTGATTTTATTTCATGTTTAGCATGTAGAGCATAATGAAGCATTAATGTTTCCAATTTGCCAATTTTTGTTTTCAAGTTCCAAGTAGTTCAGTTATTTCGAAACCTTAAATAAATTATACTTCATCTTTTAGTATCTCAGCATTGACACTAACGAACACGACCGTAAAAGCGATGACAGGGTCGAAGCTGAACAGCGGCGGCGTAAGTTGCGTTTGATGTGGCTGTTGGCGCACACCTCTATTCCTCACAAAATCATTCTCAAATCGACGGTGAAGCCAACCAGGCTCCTGGCGGCGGTGATTACGCACGGACAGACTCTGAGGCGAATGTTCCCTCTCTGGTGTAACAATATAATATATCTAACTCTATGCACATGGTTTTGTGTTCCGAGAACGCCGGACGAGCGTGCGCTTCGCCCGTTCCGGCTGAAGCTGCATCCGGAGTTTATGTTTATTGTAACGATCTATATACAGTTTGAATCGAACGCAGAATAAGTTCTCAACTTCGGATGTTGCTCACGCACGAGATTTTCGTCTATTTCCGCAGGGATATTGTCGATATTACAATGGTTACCATGGCAACGACGCTATCATTTTTTATTTCAAGTTTCGTCTCCTACCCGGACCAGACAAGTGCTGCCTTCAGGTGCCGTTGGTGGAAGCAGGTCTTTTTTTAGCGCCTGTTTTACAGAACGCGTCACTACCTACTTAATCTACCCTGGTTTTTGTTGTCGCTTGTTTTTGTTGTTATTTGCTTTTGTTGTTGTTTCTTTTTGTGTTGGTTATTTTTGTGTTGGTTGTTTCTGTGTTAATTGTTTTTGTGTTGGTTGTTGTTGTGTTGGTTATTGTTGTGTTGGTTGTTTTTGTTGTTTGGTGATGTTGTTTGGTTCTTGTGGTTGTGGTTGTGGTGTTGTTGTGGTTGTTGTTGTTGTCGTTGTTGTTGTGGTTGATGTTGTGTTGTTATGGTTGTTGTTGATATTGTTACTTCCCTCACCTGGATGGATATCGAACCAATGAACCGATTTTCCAGTTTATAGCCTAAAACATAGGTATGCACAAGGTCCAGGGACTTTTGAATGCTATTTTACTGTGTCTATAATATTCTGTTTGTTGTTATTCTTGTTGGGGAAATTTGGCGCTCACTTAACGATCGAACCTACGAATCGATTTTCAATTTGATAGCTTACATGCAGGTATTAACAAGGGCCAGCGTCTTTTGAAAACTATTTTAATGTTACCGATTTATCTGAAAATGCATTCATCTCAATTATCCCATAATGTGATTATCTCGTAATAAAATTTTGGTAATCTAGACACACGCTAGTGTGTCGCGCAAAGTTAGGCAACAAACATCACAACAAACATCACATCAATTCAATTGTCGAGGTTGTAAACCATTGTAGCGCGACGCCATTGCGTCAGTGTCTTATATCTTGAAGCATAGTTAGGCACATTTCAGGTACTTGGGGAAAAATAATAATGCGGTACAAAAGCTTAAAATGTGTTAAAATCGAGAGCAGTAACCCACCTGACAAAAATTAACTCGTGTTTGAATGCCAGCTATACTGCTTTCAATGCAGTATACACAGTATAGTTCACAAAGTGGTCATCGTGGCTGAGTTGTGAGAGAGCTCAGCCTGGTTGCTGGAGGTTTGCGGATCTGGTCGAACCCTTGGAAAGGGGACCTTGGCAAAGTCCCCGCCAGGACTGCCGGCCAGGGTAGTGTGAGAGGCTACCATGCTCCTTCAGCAGCTATGGGAACTATTCTGGCAAATTCTGGACAATCTTTCGGCCCCTACGATGATCGGAGGTTTCCCGGATCGAATTCCCCGGGTTGGCACCTCCCTTTACCAGATATGTCTTCTTCTCTAAAAGTCTGGTAATGTTCAAAATTGAGCCGGTTCAGCCATACAAGCATTAAGTTGCTTCAGCTGACTTAAGGCTCAAAGAAAAATTATAAAAAAAAAAATAAAAAAAATCTGCCCCTCAATAACGTTGAAAATGTGTTACTACTACCTAGCTAGCTAGCTAGTCCGCTCATCCCCATGTTAAATCCCATAGGGTGATTATTTATCGATACCGAGATAACGGGAAGGCTTCCAGCTATGAAATTGGACGAATGGGTGCACTACAATACGAACTGCGTACCTTTATGGTTTGGAGCCTGGGGGCGTAACAGGGGTTCATGGAAGGGCGCGTAAGTACGAAAATAACCATTGTTAGTATTGTCGGCATCGTCTCTCATTGGACGGCCAAAGTTCCGACAATGAGAACGTGGATACTGACGTACGTGCCTCTACACACACTAGTGCATCACGATAAACAACTTTGCAAAGAAATTGTATTCACGTCCAATTCACGAAAAATAAACCAAGTGTAAAAACAAAGCAAAATAAACAAAGCCAAAAACTGGTAAGGAGGCCACCAAGTTGAGCGTGGTTCGGCCCTGCAAAGGAGTGATATCAACACACCAAAACTAACTAAATACAACAAATTACAACAAAATTAAAACCAAACCAAAAGCCAATAAAGAGGTGACTAAGTTGAGAATGGGTCGGCCTATAGACAAAGGTAGTAGCACATTTTTGAAAAACAATTTCTTGTTGACGTGGCACTTTATTACTCATCTGCACGGTAGTGGAGTTGAGTCAATACACAATTAAAAAAAGGAGTGATATCATATCAAAAACCAAAAATGGTAAAAGGGGCCGCCAAATTCCGAATGGTTCGGCCCTTCAAAGGAGTGATATCAACACATCAAAACATTCGCCAACTTAATCGCACCGAATAATACTTTGGACGTTAAACGAAAACTTGAACATTGCTACCGAAAGTAGCAATGTTCTAGTTTTCATTTAACCTTCGAATTATTAAGCGGTGCGATTAACTTGGCGAATGTTTTGGCGTGTTGATATCACTCCTTTTACCAGTTTTGGTTTTTGATATGATTTACTTTACTTGAAATATCCTCAAGAAAAAAATATCATATTAGTCTAAAAAGAAAAAGGATTAAGCATATAAAATACGGATGTAAGGTTTAAAAAAAACTATACTCTACAGATACAATAAAAAGACATGTAGCACAAATTCGTGTAAAAGAGTCTCCAGTGTCCCAAAAATCAAGCTTGAGCTTATTTTAAACATATTAATGCAACGCTCATGGCTTACATGTCTTTTTCTTGTATCTGTTCCTTTAGAGCATTAAAGTTAGAAAAGACGTAATACTGGAGGGGGTGGGGGTTGAGCAATTGAGGTTGATTGACGACGAAGGGGGGGGGGTATAAATGGCCAATTTCTTGGTGACGACGTAGTGCTTGAAAGCCCCATCCATAACGTGCTCTTTTTTGTTGTTAAAGATCATACCAAATGATTATTGCTCAAATGATTATGCCTCACCAGTCTGAATGAGTTGGTTGCACCGTCAAAGTGCTTTCCTGTATACACGGTTTCGTAACATTGACACTGGTAAATTAATGAAAAATTTGACGTAATGTCAGCTGTTCGTCATTAAACATCGTACAAAAAAAATAATCAGCGATTATTTCACTAGCACCAGGTTCAATGGTGTTAACACTTGCTGGTTAACTAAAAGCCGTTTGCTTCTATAAAACTTAACGTTGTCTTTCCTCTGTGCTAAGAGTTTTGAAGCATTCAGTCAAACGCAGACATGCGACTTTTCCTCGATGCTTCAAAAACAAGGTCGATAAGTCCTGTTAACAATTACTTCAAATGAATAAAGAAATCCACCCAAAACCAAAACTGGTATAAGAGAAGCTGCCAAGTTTCCGAAAAGAGTCAGCCTTTGAAGGTATTGATTTCATTCAACCAGGAAAAGGCCGCCAAGGTTAAGCTTATTAGCCAACTTAATCGCATCAACTAATAGTTCGAAAGTTGAATGAAAACTAGAACATGCTATCGCGGTGGCAGTCTTCAAGCTTTCATTAACGTCCAAAGTATTATTCGGTATGATTAAATTGGCTGATAGGATTAACCTTGGCGACATTTCCCTGCAGGTTGAATGATATCTCTACCTTCCTGTTGCCGTTTGGAGTTAAATGAGTGGGGAAGTGAACCCACGACCTTTGAAACCAAAGGTGTAAGTCCTACTGCTGAGCCATACTGACACGGCCTGGAAACTTGGAAACTTTGAAAACTTGGCAGCTTCTCTTATGCCAAGTTTGCTTTTGGAAGGATATCACAACTTTTATAGGCCTGTGAACGTACAAAAGGTCAAATCATACCATCTTCTTCTCTACTCTTTTTTCGGAGGTATTTTATGTCTATAAGTTTTCCCATTGATAATTTTCACATTTGCCATTGGCCTATATTAGCCGTTACATCATCCATACTGAAACGGTTTAGTTTATTGGATATCCATGCTTCACATCCTTAAGTTTCGTCAATCCCATTTTTGCACACAATCTTAGAACTGTTACATGTGTCTTACCTTTTTTTTTTTATGAATTTTATATCTAGAAATGATTTTCGTTCAGGAATTTTCATTAGTCGTATGTACAAATTCTTAACTTTATTATAATTCACATATAAAATATACAAATAACAATTTTTTAAACTCAAATAAGTCGATAAGTAATAGTTATAGTACCCCGGACGAACTGTATGGGATTTATCATCCGATGGGCGATATACCGAACAAGGCCAATCCGCGAGAACTACGTCAAGAAGACGTCGAGGAGAAGCCGAGACGTCATCGCAACATTGTTCGAGCGGATTGACCATGTAAGAATTATCGCCCACCGGATCATAAATCCCATACATTTCGCCACGGGTATTATAACTTAATGTACGGTGGTGACGTCACCCCAACACATCCCAATGCTAAAAGTGTAGCCGTTATATACGGTTAATCTGAAAACCCACACACGTGACCGTGGGTTAATTTTGATAACCCACACTTTTTTGATAACCTAACACTTTTTCCACGCTCTACACAACCCCCGCTCCAGCCGGGGTGACATGTGACATATAATGACCGACTTTGCAAAACTACCGTACACAACACAAATTCAACCGCCAAACCCCATTGCAACCAACATAAATAGGCACATTTGCAACCTGCTACATTTATCGGACGAACACGAAAAAAAAACCTCGAGTAGGCTACTATGCTAGGCCCCCACCCATGGAGGAATGGTCCAACCCGAACCCGGAAACCTTTCGTTCCGACGGTACGAAAACTACGCTACTGACACTTCCTAAACACACCTACAAACCTACGAGACTCAAGCGAATAGCGCATTTTATACGCTATATCTTATTTAAACTAATAAAGTAAAAAAAAATACGGTTTTACTTTAAACACAAACGTCGGTGACTGGGACTGGATATAGGGACGTCCTCGCGTACATGAGACTTTCGCAGACAGGAAGTTTAAACCGGAAGTTTGAGTTCAGGAATTTACGTCATGATTCACAAATAAAATTTTCAAATAAATTTTTTTTTAAATCTCAAATCTCGGGGGTGGAGGGAAATCAAGCACTCGCGCTTTCAGCGCTCGTGCGATTTCCCTCCACCCCCTCGAGTATTGAACTAGCCGTTTCTCGCAGACGAACGAATCTTGTTGCACATTGCGGAAATTTCATCATGAAAAATTACGTCGTTCACCCTAGGTTAACCTAAAAGGTTTTTAAAAAATTTTTTTAATTCTCCCATTTTACGTAAAGTGTCGTCTTTCTTTAATTTGCATAATGTGCTTTCTGAGCGGGGGTTCTTCGCGTTTAAGTCATTCTCGGATGGAAAACGAACGTTTGAACGACAGCGAAGAAGTTTTAAGCTGAATAACGCCCATGAAAAGGTTCGGTTTAACTTTTCGTCTTCATCTTTAGTTACTGGGGACATCACACGGACAATTCAGAGGTAACGTGTTCTTGCGAACTATGTGGGCAGTTAGGGACACTGTGAATGTAATTTTCGAAGAAATTTAGCGTAACGCTTTATTTTAACGATGAAATTTCAAGTATATTTTGTATACGTTATGTCAGTTGTTGTTTTCGAAAGGCCGATGCAGGTTCACGTTAGATTTGTGATTTACAGTTTCCAGCTGCTTTTTTTTTTTTTTTTTGGGGGGGGGGGGAGTAGTAAGCATTTAAAGTATTCAATTTTCTTGTCTAGATTTTGAAATGTAGAACTGCCTAATAAAACCATGTGAGAATTAATTTGCTTTTATCTCAAGTTGTTGCTTAATAAAAAAAAAGTACGGGTTTCAATTATTTTTCGAACAAGGAACGTAGATTAACATTAAAAAAATAAAATTAATTATCGCATGATTTTATTAAGGAATTCTTCCTTTTGAAAGTGTTGGCAATGTCGCATCGCCAATTCCCTGAGCATGGCTTCCATTTCGCCACACTTTAGTGTGGTGATATATCCCATATCGCGACACTTTAGTGTGGTGATATGGGATATATTGCGGCGCGATTTTAGCATTGAGAAAGTTAGGGAGTGAACGATAAGTTATCTTGACGTCACACCTTACCATTAAAACATATAACCATTAGAAATAGGTGGTTAACCGGCGATAATTGCTCGTTTGCTCGAAACAGAGCAGTCCATTATCGATGGGTTATTGGAAATTTTACGGGCACGCACCATGAGTAATTTTCCCATACCCCCGAAATATTGGACTGCCCTGCTTCTTGCAAAAGAGCAATTATTGTCGGGTAACTGCTTATTTCCCAGATATAATAACGAATTTGAAACTTCGTCCTGTGTAATATGGAATTATTTCCTTATCACTATTAGTTTTATTATTATTATTTCTGCTTTACTTCTAATGGGTTGCGTCGTTTTTGACTGTGTCATTTTCCTGTATTTTTAAGTTCATTAGAATTTCTCATGTTCTGTTGTAATGAAATAGAAAAAGAAAAAACTAATTTTTATTACCAACATTTTTATTACGTAACAACAAAATGATGAACAATTTTCTTTCTGCAGAAAATAAATAGCGAAATATATTCCATGGCATTAAGATTTAAGAATCATTATTTTCATAGACCTTCGTATATTCAGATCTACCAATTTAATGCTTGTAATAGGCATTGTGGTGTCCATAACTTGGCTTGTATTCGTCGTGTTTGTATCCTCCCTTGTAATCTACATCAGCATGGAATCCATAATGGTCAGCCTTGTATTTGACAATACGAGTTTTTCCATCAGGTTGTTCCAAAGAATAGCTGCCATACACGTTCTTGCCATCCTTGTATTCATCACGGGATTGGTAGTTGTAAGTCTTGGGATCATGGATTTCATATTTAAACTTGTAGTCGATATTCTGAAAAGCCATAAAATTAATACATTACTCTCTTATTAGTGATTAAGTAACCTTTTTTTTATTTACACACTCTTGTACAGTAAGTATACTACACATTGTAAGGAAAGTAAGAATTTTTACTTTGATTTGTTTCTTTTGAAGTAGTGCTATCTTGCCTCACATTGCAATTATGTGTTGTGAGGGTCAAAGTAAACTTTTTCTGCGATCTTTTTATCAAGCACAGAAGTGCTGATTTAAAGCTGGCTTAATACTTACATCATGGTGGTAGTCACTGTGGTCATGATATCCATGTCCATGATGATCGCCATGGTAACCTTGGTGTTCCATGTGGTGTCCATGATGGTAATCATCGTGTCCATCATGATGGTAACCATGCGAGTGGTGGTGATACATTGGATTGGCAACAGTTATTGCCACCAGGGCAGCCAGAAGAACCAACTGGAATAAAACAAAAATAAAATAAATTAATCAATCTGCGAGCTAAGAAGTCTTTGAAAATAACAAGAAAAACTTCCGTTTTTATGCAAACGTATGTTTCAGAATGGCCCCTTTTGTTTCCACTTCGTAAGTGGCATTACGCAATTCGGGACAAAAATATTTCCTTGACTATCTACGGTTATCTGCCTTTGCACTCCTTACACGTTCTGCATTCCTACACACTTAGGCCACCCGCGCACTTAGCGGCCAAGTCAGCGCGGCCAGTGGGCCCATAATGCGCTACTACATCACAATCAGCGTAAAAAAAAAAAAAAAAAAAACATGGTTTCAGGCTACAATGTGGAAGTAAAAATGTACGACCGACAGTTATAACACCTAGTTACTAAACATAAAAATATTCATAAACTAAGATGTCGTTTCCTTTTGCCTATACTTTTAAGAGTCGGTTGGTTGATTGTAATTACTGATTTGAAATGTTTTACGTGGAACCATCACCTAGGACAGTGGTTCCCAACCTTTTTCAAACCGCGAATCCCCTAAAAAAAAATTCTTTTCCGCGACCCCACCCCCACCAAGTAAATTCCTTCGCTCGTCGGTTTCACAACTAGGGGGGTCTAGGGAATCGTTGTGAGCTCCCCCAGCGGGGTCCGGAGCAGAGTCCCGGGAAGCCAACGCTGGTTTTTTTTTCATTTTAAGCATTTTAAACGTCGTCATTTGCTCATAAAAAAAAATAGCCCTCGTATTTTATAAAATTATACAATGTACATTATAAGCAATAATCATTACAATTCTTAATTATCACATAAGATAAGAAATATCATTTACATTATCATAACTTCCGAACTTTAATGATTAAATTTCAAGGGGGAAAATATTTTAAGATTTAAAGATTTTTAAAAAAGTTAAATTTTTTTTCCTGCTTATGTATTACGACCCCCGAGAGGGCGCCCGCGACCCGATTTGGGGTCGCGACCCATAGGTGGAAAACCATTGGCCTAGGACATTAACCACGCACGATTCTCGAAAACATTGGTGAGGCAGCATCCTTATTCAGCGTCCGTATTCATTTTAACCCTGATGAATAATGGTGAAAGTGACTGATCCAAAATTGTCTTTGTGTTTTATCTTGTGCAGTCTTGGCATTCACGAGGTTGGATAAAAAAAACATTTGTTAGTTAGATTTAAAATCCGTAATATTATAGTACAGAAAATCGTAAACGCATCCAGTATTCAAACAACAATTTTTTTTCGTAAAATACCGTTTTTAGCGAGAAGGTAAAATTGGCACTAATGGCTTTTTCATCATTCGTGGAGGTCGGTAATTGGCATGGTTTTCAGGACGAAAATAAAATTTTAATTTAGTTTTCTTTTCGTCTCAGTGCGTAACACATTATGATTGATGTCATAATTATGTTTTAAAGAACTCAAATATTAATCTTATGCTTTCTTTCTTTTTTTTTTTCGGGAACTTCACCATAACTCGCTAACTCGACCATAAAAACCATCATTTCTGAACTATCATTTACGATTTAAAATCTTACAGAAAGGTTTTTTGTTCCCTATCAACCTTACAGTAAGTTGCTGTCAATGAGCCAGTTTTGGCCACTTAAGTATTTACCTGCAGGACCATGATGAAGTAAATTGGTTGCTGGTCAGAGAACAAGTGATGGTTTCGAGGTGGTTTTCTTTCAATTTATAGATGGGTTTAGGTGTGGACGTCTTTACCACGCTTCGTTACTTTTCTAGATTACTCTTCGTCCAGTGAAAGTCGTAGCTCGTCCTTACTTCCTCTCTAGGTCAAAGAGTATCAAGAACTTAGAGTTATGCGTGGAAAGAGTGACAAAAATGTAAGAAGTTTCCACTTTGTTGCCATCGTGACATTAAACCATGCGACCGTTTAAGAAAGTAGAAGAAATAAATAAAGAATGTCGCAGTACGAAAACTAAAATGGGTAAGGAGATCATGCACCTGTGTTACTTGTCTTTGTTAAAGGGATATACCTCCCAGCGCCATTTTTATCGTTCCTCCACATCAAGTGCATGCGGCAGCAAAGGTCTATTTACTTACCGTTAGTCTTTCCCTAGCTAAAAATCCTTTTTAAAATGTGGCGTCTAGGAGATTTTTTTCTGTTGAATATAACGGAACTTTATTTACGAACGACCCGTAATGTTATGCTTTGCGCGCTTACAATAACCATGACGTTTCATATCTGTGTGTGCATGTTAGGGCCGTAGGTGTAGCCCCCGCAGCCCCCGCAAGGCGAAGGGGGGGGGGGGCTCAAACGAGGGCCCCAGAATTCCGAGCTTGCAGAATAAAAAATTTCAGTTTTTTTCATTACCGTATTTTCCAAACGATTAGACACACCAACTGCTAGCTCGAAGCAGACAGACAGCTTGCCTGACCCACTCAAAACCTACATGCATTCATTCGTTGCAGTAGTTATTTCTAGTAGTACGCATTAAAAAACAAAATG
>JAHWFP010015038.1:0-11003 GCA_023313725.1 Lithobius niger | reverse complement strand
TTGGGATCATGGATTTCATATTTAAACTTGTAGTCGATATTCTGAAATGCAATATAATTCATATATTACTCTCTTATTATTGATTAACTAATTGTTTAATTTTAAGGTTATATTTAACCTTTTTTCTTCACACACTCTTATACAGAAAGTAAACAACAGCAATTGCAAGGACAGTACGGTTTTTTTTTTCTTTCTTTCTTCTGAAGTGATGCCATCTTGCACCAGTTTAATGTACTTTAACCTCACTACACAAACTTGCAATAAGACACAAACTTGAAATGTGGTGCAAGATGTCACCTCATTGCAAGTTTGTGTAGTGAGGTTAAACTACATTTTTCCTGATAGCTTTATATCGAGCATGAAAGTGCTGATTTAATACTATATTAATACTTACACCATGATGGTAGTCACTGTGGTCACGATATCCATTTCCATGATGGTCTCCATGGTAACCGTGGTGTTCCATGTGGTGTCCATGATGGTAATCGTCATGTCCATCATGATGGTAACCATGCGAGTGGTGGTGATACATTGGATTGGCTACAGTTATTGCCACCAGGGCAGCCAGAAGAACAAACTGGAATAAAATAAAAATGGAAATTAATGAATCTGCTTGAACTAAAATGTTTTTGAAAGTAACAAGCAAAACAACCGTTTTCATAGATTTCTTTCCACCATAACTTCAAGGATGAGAAACATTTTCATACAAACGTTTGTTTAAGAAACCGAACTTTAGAATGACAACATTCGTATCCAATTCTTAAATGGTAATACGCAATTCAGACAAAAAAAATATTTCCACCCAAACCGGAATCAATGCAAACGGAGAAGTGTATGTCCCACCCTTAACCTGGATACGACTTTCGCTTCTGCATATGTTAATTTGTTAATGCTCAGCTTCGCACTGCACACCGGATGCAGACCGCAAAAGTCTCTTTCCACATCTGCTCCCTCCCAATCTGGCTGGAACGCTGCCGTAACCCAATCTCTGACAATTGGCCTACGCATCTGCGCAGACAATGTAGGGACAACCGGCTGGCATGTTCCTACTAGCGCTTCACGGGCAAGTCCGTCCGCCTGCTCGTTACCTGAGTTACCACTATGACCCTTTACCCAACTGAGCTTTACACAACAGTAATGCGTCACTACCCAGAGCTTCCAAAGAATAGTGTATATCAGAGGATCTTGGACACTGAGCTCCTCGCATGCCTTCTGGAAAAGTCTGAGGCTAGCCAGAGAATCTGTGCTGAGCGTAAAAGAAGGCAGCTGTAGCTCACTGACCACATCTAGCGCCACAGAGATGGCAAGCCGCTCGCAGAGCATACTCGACGTCACTGCTGCCACCCGCCGTTGTACCACTACTTTCAATGACGGAATCACTACTGCGAGACTTCCTACTTGCTCCCTGGCACAGTAGGAGGCATCACAGAAAACTTTACACTCTGCATCAGCGGGCTGAAAGACATGCTGCAGCTCTGGACACCAGCACCAAGGACTGAGCGCCCTAGCACTGTTAACGAGTAATGCTTCACCAGTGACTTGCCATAGCCACGTTAGACCTGCTCCTGAATCTCCCAGGATACGCCTCGCCTTCTCACTTAGTCGTCCATAATACCCTAAAATCGTCCCTACCGGATCCTCTGGTCCACGGCTCAGGTTGCGCAAGCAGAGCGCTACCAGCAACCCCCTGGCTCTGTACTTAACTGGCGTCTCCCCGCACTCCACCCACAACGCCTTGACGGGGGTATAAGCAATACACCCCGTCATAGCGCACAGGCACACATTAACTGCCACTTGTAGCGTCTTCAGATGTCTGCTGGAAGTCGACAGGAATGGTAAGTGATAGTCCATCACTGATCATACGAACGTTCTGTATGCAGCCAAACGCGCCCTCTTGTAACGTTATCACCTTTGCACAGTGCCCGTAAGACTGCAGCCCGCATCAACAACTATTCCCCTCGCAGTATCAAGTGCCCAGTCAAGACTTACATCAAGAGCTACGCCTAGATATTTCACACTCCTCTTTGGAGCGACGACCTGATCCCCCACCCATAGCCGCGGGCATTTCGCCCTTCAACAATCGACTTTTTAGCAAAGACATAACACGTGCACGAAGAATGGATATGGAGTTTGCAGAGTGGCATTGTACCATAATCACAATGGTTAAAACAATGTAAAACAATCAAAATGATCGTTCAGGGACCTGTAACTCCGGAATGGCTCGACCAATCGAAAAAGTGGTCTCTGTGAGGATGAAGCCCAGGGAAATTTCTGGGTTAGATCATGTTTCAGATTTTAGGTAGGTGCAGTAGTTTATTCTGAAACCGTGTCACACAAGAACAAGAACAATAACACCAACAAGAAGTGAACAGTTTTCAAATTTCCGTGTGGCTCCGTACGTTTACTCTTACACGGAATTGCATAAAAGTTGGTATAAACTTGGGAAAGGTTGCTATCTAATATCTGGCCAAGTTTGGTCGAAATATATTGAATAGAAGCGGAGAAATTAATAGTTTTAGTTTTGCAGGAGAGAGGACTTCAATCATAATAGCCGTGTATGATACCCAACATCAGGAACCAGCACAAGGAGGAGGAGGAGCAGCCTGCAGCAGCAGCAGCTCAACAATTCAAAGTAACGGCTACAATCGTGGCTACAATTTAAAGTAACGTTTTGTTTCATTCTTCCAGCGCTTGTCATGTCATTGCTACAGTGCATAACAATTCTTCGTGCACTATTTCCAATACTTGATTGTTGATGGATAAAATGAGAGAATACGTATTACAGCTAAACGCATAAGAGTTTTCAACCAAAAATAAGGTACGTTTTAAATTTCGAGGCCTAATTGGCAGCTATTAACGATAGAATGGCTTATTTATTTGCAGATGCAGGCGTTCAGAGCTGAGTGGAATTGTTTCATAGTAAGTAGCAACAATTATTACCCCAACGTACCGTCTTCTGTTGTTAAAGATAACACACTCGAATTGTTTCAACGTTGGCGGAAACAATCACGTACATTAACGTACAGCAAGTGCTTGCATACTGATTGCTGACTTACTCAATGACAGGTTTTGTTTTAACAATTCAATAAAACACAGGTATGCGTCTTTTTTGGGGCTGCGCCAAAATTTCGACGAAATGTCCTGTTAACCTTTAGTTGCATGAATTAAATTCTGTTACTTTTTTTTAAGGATTATATGGGTCAGTCGTAGGATTCGAACCACCATTCCCTTTGTTTGGAGACGAGGTCACTGACCGCTCGGCTAATGCTGCTCACTTTGCTCGGGTCCCCGGGGCCTCCTCACAAAGTTCTTTCACGTTCAGTCAACTGTTGCCATCAGGCAACAGCAACAACAAACATGGGAGGGGAGGAGTGAGGGGTAGAGGGGAGAGGGGAAGAGTGGGGAGATGTTAGACGGGAGAAGAGAGGAAGAAAGGTGGTCGGGGGGGGGGGGGGGGGCCTGAGAGGAAGGAGGGGGGTGCAGGTTGTGGGGGGGGGGGGACGAATTGAAAAAGCCAAGTTGCGCTGGAGGGCGTGCAGTGGGGTATGGGGTGGCAGAGTGAGAGTGTTCAGAGCGGAGGGGGAGGGGGAAATCAAACACGGGGGTGGGGTGTCAGAGGACGGTCGGGGCAGTATAAAACCCTACAACTGCCGGAGGGCGTGCTGTGGGTTACGTGGGCAGTCGGGGGAGGCTGGGGAGTGTGGGTTGGTGGGGGGGGGGGGGGGGAGAGAAATTGAAAGCACCAGTTACTTTACTAAGACGACGAAACACTCGGGAGAGGCTAAATTCAGTCACCGTGCAGCATGCACGGGTCCAGCTAGTAAAGTTATAATACCCTACTTTTACACGTAATAATATTACATATTAACATGTCGCTTCCTTTTGCCTATACATTTGAGAATGGTTTGGTTGATTGCAATTGCTGACTTGAAGTGTTATACGTGGAACCATTGCCTGCAAAACTAACCATACAAGGAGCTAGAAAAAAAACACGAAATCTTTGTTGAGTCAGCGTCCTTATTCAATGGTAATCATTTTAACCCCTTTAAATAACGGCAAAAGTGACTGGCTGAAATTTTTCTCTGCGTATTTCGTATTCATAAAGTTGGATAAAGAAAAATCATTCTTTAGTTATATTTAAAATCGTAATATAACAGCACAGCAAATAAAATCGTAGACTCGTCCAATATTCAAACGAATGATTTTTTTTTTTTTTTGCATAAAGCGCGGCTTTTAGTGAGGCTTTTTCGTCTATCTTCCAGATCGGCAATTCGCATGATTTTCAGGAGGAAAACAATTGTAATTAATTTTCTTTTCTTCTCAGCGAGTAAGTACAACATTATAATAATGTCTTAATTATGTCTCACACAATTCAAATTTGCATTTTGTGTTTTTTTTCACTTTTTTTTCCCGCTTTAGGGAGGGCTCTTCGACCGTAAACCAAAATTTCTGAAGTATTACGATATAAAATCTTCTGAAGTATTACGATATAAAATCTTCTGAAGTATTACGATATGAAGAAAAAAAAACATTACTGAAAGTTGATGTCGATGAGCCAGTTTTGGCCAGTTAAGTATTTACCTGCAGGACCATGATGAAGTTGATTGGGAGCTGGTCAGAGGACGAATGATGGTTTGGACGTGGTTTCCTTTCTATTTATAGTTGGGTTTGGGTGTGGAAGTCTTTGCCATGCATCGTTACTTTTCTACTTTACTCTTCGTCCAGTGAAAGTGAAAGTCGCAGCTCGTCCTTGTTTCCTCTCTAGGTCAAAGAGTATCAAGAGTAAAGTTAAGCGCGGCCAGACTGACAAATATGTGAGAAATGTCCACTTCGGTGTCCTCCTGACATTAAACCGTGGACCATTTAATATAATAGAAGAAAATAAAGAATGTAAGGAAATCTTTCATAAAAATATGAAAAATAAAATGGATAAGGAGTGCATGCACCTGTGTTACGTGTCTTTGTTAAATAACATACGGCTTTGGTATTTATACAGCAGGCGTTCGTTATTCGTAACATATACAGTCAATCGTAATATTCGCATTGTAAAGATGCACAATGTAAAAGATATACAGGGCGAGCCAAAAATCACTTGCACCCCACCAAAAGCCCTACAGAATTGGAATTACGCACCTGACTCATAGAACTCGTAGGGCCCACTAGCTTGCATTGGGGTGCCCTACCTCCCTCAACTCTCAGATAAAAAAAAACAACTTAACTTCGTTCCTGTCATAAATAGATATTTGGTTCCAATTGGGGAAATATGTGCATGGCCCGGCCAACGTGACTGCCGAAAACGGCATGCCAATTGGATAAACGGGATGTGTTTTATTACATCTTCAATTTAGCTGCTCCATCCACACGAGGGCTTCCCTGCATCCAGCAAAGGCCCAACAACACTAAGATTACACAACAGACACATGGAATGTCCCTTAAATCGGGACCACTGTATCCACTGCATTAGCATGCATTGCAGCCTCTCCCCCTCCCCCGATACCAAACGTATGACTGTTCCTTAAAATAAACATGACTAACACCCCCCCCCCCCCGAGTTTAGGCAGTCGATTCCTGACACTTCCTGTAAATTAAAAATAACAGGCACTATCACACCTGGTGGCAGGCGAATATCCCCCCCCCCCAGCAACTTCCCCCAAAAATATCCCCCATTCAAAAGAAAAGTTCAAAACAGAACAAAAAAAAACAAAAAACTCAGAACAAAGAAAGCCTCAACCAATCATAACTTGCCGAAAACTCACTGCCAGAAAATACTAATGAAACCTTTTTAACATCAATAAGCCCTGGGGGAACCCCATCCCCACCCCCCATCAAAAAGGAAGAAGTGGTTTGAAAATACATTACGAACACAGAAGTAACAAGAAAAATTGAAAACAAGATATCAGCCTGAAACCCTGAACTCTGGGATTGAACTGATATTTGCCAAGAGAAAAAAAAAGAGGAAAGGAGGTTGGGAAAAAAATTTCGAACACAGAAGTAGAAAAATTCTCGTAGGACTCAACTCTAGGATTGAACTAATTTGAACTAAGGCCCGTATTTTGAACGCTGACTAAAACTCGTACTTGACTTGAAATGACGTCACACCTATAAAGTGTCATTCACCACCTGATCTCTTCCAAAACGTATCCAAAAGAAGTTCTGGTGGTCAATGGCACTAAATAGGTGTGACGTCATTTCAAGTCAAGTACGAGTTTTAGTCAGCGTTCAAAATACGGGCCTTAAATTCTAGGATTGAACTGAATGAACCATAGATAGGAAGCTAGGCGTGACAAAGAGCGCTCTATCACACGAGAAAACACCCAAGAATGCTACAAAAAATATCAAACGACGTTTCGAAAAAATACATTTTTCGTCATCCGGTTTCCACAATAAAAATTACACGGCAAAGCTACAAGTCACCTACTGTTAAGTGGTATACATTTAAAAGAAAAATGAAGTGAAAAACCGCAGTTTTCCCTCTCAGAAGAGGCAGAAAGAGAGGCGAAAACGTATTTTTATGTAGCATTCTTGGCTTTTGTCTCGTATAATCCGTGACGTGTGCTTTCAGCGTCTTAAAGATGCGTTCTGACTAGCAAGCACTTACAATGTCACAGTTAGTAAATGCAACATTATTTAATTTTCGGCGACGAATTGTGCGTTTGTTCACAATAAAAACACTAAAAGTTCAAAAAGTGGGTTACTGCCTCAATTTGCAGGCTTTAAAGCTCCGACATATATCCCGGGGTTAGTGATGTTAAAATTTTTTTATTTCTATTATTTTTTACGGCAGTATGTTTCTAGCAGTTACGTTTGGTGGAGGCTTTAGGATGGGAGGGGTGGCCAGTTGGTGGGATAAGTATCAGTTCCCCAGGAAAACAAAATTTTAAGGGCGGAAATTTCGAACAAAATCAAACACTCCGGAAACTAGGGATATACAGACGATGCCCCCTCACGTAGGGAGGGGGGGGGGGGTAAGGTTCGGAATGACGTAACACTGGAAGGGGTTAAGCTATTGCTGGCGGTGGCCGCGGGGCCAAAATGCCGTAGCCCATTTCTTGATGACGTATTACTTGAACGTTCCCGATAACGAAATATGAGATGCCATGCCCAAATTGGTATCTGGGGGGTTGAGCGGGACATGGCGCTCCAATGCAAGCTGATGCAGTGGCCACCCATCTTAGGGACAAACCATGTTCCTACGTGTTCGGTGTGCAATCTCCGTGCTGTTGGTCCTTTGGTGGGTGCCACGGACAATTTCTTGTACCATGCAGGGAAGCCATCATGTGGCATGGGAGCTGCATTGAAGATGTAACAAAACACATCCCGTTTATCCAATTGGCATGCCGTTTTCGTTACTTGCGTTGGCCGGGCCATGCGCATATTTCCCCAATTGGAACCCAAGTGTTTTTTTTTTTATCTGGAAGTTGAGAGGGGGGGGGGGTAGAGCACCCCAATGCAAGCTCATTGGGTGGCCCCCCATCTTTCGGACAAAACAAAGACCTATGAATCAGTTGCGTAATTCCAATGCTGTAGGGCTTTTAGTGGGGTACAAGGGACTTTGACTCACCCTGTATATAGCGTTTTTACTGTAAGCTTTTTAAAATCCAAAACATCATCACCCGCACAGTGTTTACAATAGAAGTACACCGAAAACTATACACATCCATGGAACAAGTAATGCACCAGCATCGGTTGTTAACAGCATCAAAAACGAATCTGGTACGTTTTGGAATCGGCAGTTATAAGTTACTCATTATGCGGTGTAAGTGTGGATGTACTTTGCGCCATTGGTCATTAAAATAGTTGTTGTTTATTTTATTGGGAACAATTTGTAGAAATCTCTCAGGTATTTTTTTCACTATTTATTATTTTTTACTTTTTAAGCTTGGTTTCTATCCAAGTTTCTATTGGATAGCAAGCGAGGTCGGCACGTATGATTGCATTGCACCGACGATCCCTATTCCAATTAAATTACCATGCGCATGCGCCGACTTCAGCAGCTCGTAAATAGTGTTTTTATACACGGATATGTCGGATCCGAGGAGGTTCTAACTTGCAACAATTTTACTCCAATCGTAAAAGATCATACCAAATGATTTTTGCTCAAATGAGTATGCTTCCTCAGACTGAATGAGTTGGTTGCACCGTCAAAGTGCTTTCCTGTATACATGGTTTTGTAACATTACCTAAGACACAAGTAAATCAATGAAAAATTTGACATAATGTCACCCGTTTAGTCGTTAAACAACATACGTCCAAAATATTCACAGATTACTTTGTTAGCAGCAGCTTCAGTGATGAAACACTTGCTGGTTAACTTACAGCTGCTTGCTTTTGCAAAACTGAATCTACCTCAAAACAAAACTTGTTAAGGATTCCTGCCGAGCTTTTCGGCCGTGTGAAGTTGTGATATCAAACGCCAAGCTATTTCGCTAATCTAATCCCACCGAATTACTTCAAATGAATAAAGAATACACCCAAACACCAAAACTGATAGAAGACGCCTAGTTTTCGCAAAGGGTCTGGCTTTAAAGGTAGTGATATTATTCAGCCAGGGGAACGCCGCAACGTTAATCTTATTAACCAAGTAAATCGCACCAGCTAATAGTTTGAAAGGTAAATGAAAACTAGTACATTGAAACTCGTGGTGGCAGTCTTCAAGTTTTTATTTAACGTCCATAGTATTATTCGGTACGATTAACTTGGCTGATAGGATTAACCTTGGCAGCCTTTCCCTGGTTGAATGATATCACTACCTTCACAGACCAACCCTTTTTGTTAACTTGGTGGCTTCTCCTGTACCAGTTTTTGGTTTTGGGTGGATATCACAACTTCACAGGACTGTAAAGTTCACATCTTCTTATAAGAATTATATGTCTATAAATGTTCTCCTTGATAAGTTTTACATTTGCCATTGCCCTTTTAGCCGTTACATGAGGCAAATTTACACGGTTTGGTTTACTGCATGTCCATGGCTTCACGTGCTTAAGTTTCTTCAACCCATTTTGTGCACACTGGCTAACAAACGCTAGTTTCGGTCGCTTTGCTCACCCAATCAGCACATCCCCTTCAGTTGGTCTGCCCGAGGTTATTGTTAATCTGTGCCATGAAGCTGGGTTTGCTCACTAATTAGCGCATCCCTTTTCAGTTTTTTGTGTATCCCTGCATGTTCGCTTTAGATTTTCCACAATTTGCAAAGATTTCAACTACATTGGGATTTATCCTTCACATGACAACATGATATGTTTCTAGTTGCTTAATTAACCCATTAACTGCCATATTAACTTCCTGTGACTCTTTTTTTTTTTTAGTATAACTGTCAGTCGTGGGATTCAATTCGACATTCAGTTGGTTTGGATAAATAATAATGGAGAATAATGGATAATAATAATGGATAATAATGGATAATAATAATGGATAATAATGGATAATAATAACGGAGAATAATGGATAATAATAATGGATAATAATGGATAATAATAATAGATAATGCGCATGTTGGAGCTTATTAGTCCAACAAATGCACGAGCGAGTTTACAGGAACAAAATCTTTGAGTGTTCCAAAAAAAATAGATAACTACCCGCCACAGGAGAGGTATTTTCTTAGACTATCTCACGAGAACTATCTAGTCAATTTATGTTTACTAGCACTGAATCACTGGTTGCTTTTTTAATGTTTTTTTAGTGTTTGAATCCCACGTGAGTGTCAGTAAACGTAAATGACTAAGTATTTTTTTTTCCTTCGTTGTAGTTCAGCTTTAAATTCGTCCAGACTTTTACACTAAATTTAAGAACCATGGTCGATTATCCAAGCCATTGTAGCTTGAAATCTTTGGTTGCAACATGGAAAAGGAACAAAAATTAAATTCCTTAGTTGCAATTTCAGAACCCTCCCACTCATCTGTCCTCATCTCCACAAGCTCCAAACCAACAAAAGTACAATTTGCATTCGTGTACAAACTTTCGGCTGCTATATTAAGCCCGTCCCAATTTTTAGCTAGTCACTTTAACATGGGGAAAACGCTACTACCTATATAACCAGCTACCTAACTACCCACCCAAAATCAAAACTATAGTATAAGAGAAGCCGCCAAGTTTCCAAAAAAGATTCGGCCTTTGTAAGGAAGTGATAACCATTCCACCAAGGAAACCCCGTCAAGGTGAATCCTATTAGCCAAGTTAATCGCACTGACTAATAGTTCAAAAGTAAATGAATACTAGAACATTGCCACTCGCGGAAGCAGTAGGAATCTTCAAGTATGCATTTAACGTGCAAATTATTATTTGGTGCGATTAACTTGGCTAATAGGAATAACCTTGGCGGCCTTTCCCTGGTTGAACGATATCACTACCGTCAAAGTCCGACCTTTTTGGAAACTTAAAATAATTACGGATGCAAACCTATTTACGTTGCCTTTTGGACTGCCTAAGCGGGACATTAAACTCACGACCTTTGAAACTAAAGGTGTAAGTCCTACCGCCGAACCATACTGACACGTCCTGGAAACTTGGAAACCTCGGAAACTTGGCAGCTTCTTTTATACGAGTTTGTCTTCTGAACGATACAAAAGAACGTACAAAAGGTCAAATCATCCCATCGTCTTCTCCACTTTTTTTTCGGCAGAATTTTATGTCTATAAGTTTTTTCCCATTGATAATTTTCACATTTGCCATTGGCCTATTAGCCGTTACATCATCCATACTGAAACGGTTTGGTTTATTGCATATCTATGCTTCACTTCCTTAAGTTTCTTCAATCCCATTTTTTCGCACACTGTCTTATAATTGTTACACGTGTCTTACCTTTTTTTCGTTAGGAATTTTATGTCTAGAAATAATTATAATTCAGGAATTTCCGTCGCATGTAAAAATACTTAAATTCAGTATAATTCACGGATAAAATATATAAATAACAAATTTCATAAACTCAAATAATTCGATAAGTTAGCTTGACGCCACACCTTATACCATTAAAAAATACATGCATGAGACAGAGATGGTTAATCGGG
>JAHWFP010015036.1:20135-41489 GCA_023313725.1 Lithobius niger | reverse complement strand
TCGTAGCATTACGGAAGGTACAACAAATCGGTTAAAGTGTCGGGGCTGAAAAACTGGTCGTGTAAACTTGATGAAACTCGGTGTGAGGGTAGCCCTCGTCCGTACGCACATTTTAAGCCCAACCACAAGTCCGTGAGACCTCTGTGAGCCGAGCTATTCGAAGAAAACCCCGTCAGGACGGATGTTAACCGTCACCATTTGGACTTCAGAAAAAAAGCCAGCCCTGGTATTCCAGGGACTGGCGTTGTTGGGAGAACAGTCAGTCTGATGCTGACAAATCCCCCAGTACGAAGTTGCCTGTTGGGACTTAGTCTCTGGCAGCATGGAACGGATGTTAACCGTCACCATTTGAACTTCAAAAAAATGGCTAAGTCCCACTAACCTAACCTAACCTCACCTAACCACAGGTATGCTGTTTCTCCATAACCACTCGTGTTTTAGGTATGAAACTTGGTAGCCAGGGGTATTTCGTCCTCCTAAAGCGATCTAGCCTATCCCCAGGGTCGTAGCTCGTTTCCTTCGTCCGCTATTGACGGTCGAAGTATTTAGGCCTATATAGGCCTATATAGGCCTACACTCAAAGCCGGTTTATTTAATAGCGCTCCTTCTACTAGGGCTGTGGGTCTGAATTTTTTTGGACGTCCTGGGGGTATGGCCAGCTAGGCGCCCACCGAGTTTGAAGGGTTTAGGACGAATGGTTTGCCGTTGGCGAACTTGAAGGTCTGTGTAGGTGTTGAAGAAGTTTGCTGCAATAGCCTGCGGGACGTGTTCCCGCAACTTGGGTGCTGGTGTCCCTTGCACTGGGGAAGTGCATGGTTGAAAGCCAGACGGCTAGATTGACGGCCCCAGAAGATGGTGACCCCAGAGGCAACAGCACGCGGGATGACGGACACGTGTTCCCGCAACTTGTCTGCTTGCATCCCAGGGCTAAAGACCGGTGTGCTTTGCACCGGGGACGTGCGGGGTTGAAGCCAGACGGTTAAAAGACTTGCATAGTCTGTCTGCAACTTCACTTCGCATGAAAACTGTGTTTCATGCGAATTTGAATTAGCCATGTTCCTTCGCCTGAAAGATGACTTGTTCGGCAGAGAAGCCCGTTTCAGGACAGTGGGTAGCTTTTCCAGCACGCAAGTGGTATAGTGGGTATTCAACGTTAAGAACCGGCGAATGGGAGAGCGAATTTGCACTATTTATGAGGATTATGTGAATTTCAATCCCTATCACTCACGGGTTTTCAAGAATACTCATAAAGCGATTGTTGCGTGCTATGTGACACTGCCCTTACTCTAGGGTTAGTACACGGCCTTGAATTGCGTGAAAAGCCTTAAATTTGAAAACAGACAATTCAAGGCTTGAAAAACCTTAAAGACTGGAATTTTTGTTGTCTGAGCATTAAAAAAGCCTTGAACTTTCTGACTGTACTTTGTTTGGGATGAGTTTAATATCATAACAGTAATATTAATTTCGGTATAAAATTAATTTAAATGAATAGAAATAGTTTCTCAGTCGAAGCCATTTCTCCGAAAAAAGTTCTTTACCCGGATTGGACTGGACATTGAAAAAAGGCGACAGACTGTGTCTTTTAACTGAAACCAACTTATACCTGATTTCAGCATACTGGTGTAAATTCCCCATGCGGTAGAAATCTTTGCAAATCGTTTGAATCTGGTGACGTCTTTGTCCGTGGTTGAGACAAAGATGCCGTACAGTACAAGCAATTTTTGCCAGAAAGGCAGCAGTGTAATTGCTGTTTGCTGTATTCCTCCGCCTTCCTTGTCCGTTAGGGGAGGGGTGGGGGCTTAATATTCGTCATTATTTACAACTAAGAACACAACGGTGCTAAAAGTAAGAGCTGGTAAAGTATTGGTTGTATTAGTTGTAAAGCATTGGTTGCATGTTTGTTGCAACCGTTGCCATGTTTTGCCCACGACAGACATGACCGATGATTACACCAAAGTAACTGAATATTCGAGGTGCGTGTTTGACGAGCGAAGTCTCGCTCCAGGAAACGCGGCAGCCCCGCGCGCAATAGCGTTCCACGATCGTGAAGCAGTGAGGGCGTTGGCTTCTTCCAGCCAAGGCCGATTGGGGTAGGGGTAGAAAGCGCGTGTGTCTCACCTCTTCATGCAACGCGTTCAAGCGCTTACCGGAAAAGGTGATGCCTTTTAGTCAAGGGTGTATTTACGGGGGGGGGGGGGGGGGAAGCCCTCAGCAACCCCAAAATGTTAATCTCCAGTGAAAAGGAAACATCTCCACACTCTATTCGAGCATCCTGAACGAAAATAGCTTTTGCAACATTTACGTAGGTTGGAGTAAATGCAGCAAAACCCGTTTCTCGAGGAAAAAGAGTAAAATCAATGCCTTTGCAACGTTTACGCGCGTCCGACGTAAATATTTCAAAGCTGATCAATCCATGAAAGCCAAGCGGGAGGAATGTACCTTTAAACTGGCACTTGAGACTAACGCGAGACTGAGATGGAAACAACGAGACAGTAAAAGACTTGAGATATTAAAGGTGCCTATTCACCGAATGGCAGGCAGCAGCATCTAACGCCATCTACCATTATTTAGTTCTATGTAGCACTTTATTTCAACAAGCGAAGGAATGCGCAAAAAATTTGTTTTTATACACAACAAACTTAGCCACGTGCCTCCTTAATTATTGAATGTAAGGTTGGTGCGTCCACGTGCACCAGGGAGCAAGCGGTCAAGGTTAACGATACCACTGTCACTCGATGGCGCCCATCTAGCGGATCAAAACCTGCATTTTAAAACAATCGATATATAGAAAAAAAGCGCCCGTGATGTCGTTAGGCTTAACTTTACCGCTTGCTTGTTGGTGCATGTGGGCGCATTAACTTTACACTCAATCATTAGGAGACACGTGGCGTGTTTGTTGTGCAAAAATAAATTTATTTGTGTGTTCCTTCGCCTGTTGAAAGTAAGGGCTAGACAGGACTGGATATCGGTAAATGGCTGTAGATGCTGCAGCTGGTCATTTGGTGGCAATCCCCCTTTAAGACTAACGCGAGACTGAGACGGGAAACAACGAGACGGTACGAGACTTCGAAGGCAAAACTTCACCTTGAATCGCACCGACGCAAACCAGGGGGTTGCAACTGTATTAGAAAACAATGCATTTCAATCCTTCACAATCTGCAGTCCTTCAGGAGCTTCGCTGACGCCGGTAACGCCAACATGGCGGAGCTAAGTTCCTTTTCTCGTTTGAATGAGATTCACGAGAGGCCAATCCTACAATCTATTTATTTTTTTTATCTAGACACACGCTAGTGTGTCGCCGCCAAGTAACAGTAGATCGTCCTATTGTAGACATCCGATTGTTAAAAAATGATTGGTGATGAAAAAAGGCGGCTGCACTAGCAGACTGTGTCTTTAACTGAAACAAACTTATACCCGATTTCAGCATACTGGTGTAAATTACCCATGCGGTAGAAATGTTTTCAAATCGTTTGAATCAAGTGTCTTGGGTCCAGTAACAAAGAAAACGTCAACACGAAAATGTGGGAACATGTCCCCTTCATGGTGAGAAAAAGTGCCCTCAATAACGTTGAATTTGTGTTACTGGTGACTAAATAGCAACTAGTCCGCAGGCTCCCATGTTAATTGTCAAAGGGTATAACGAAACGTCTACAGCTGATTAGGGAAAGTTGCCAGATCTAAATTACGGCAGACTGGTAAAGCGTCATATGAGAAGTGTCTTTTTCTAAAATGGGGGTTGCAGCTAGAAGCACGTGGCCCTGAAGTGGCTCATAAGTGCAAAAGTATTGTTGTAACCATTGTTTGTATTGTCATCCAACAGTAGATTATAACATGCTTAAGTGTTGCACGCTTATCGTTTCAGTACCTAATTGTCAGAATTCGTTGTTGTTGCAAATAGGTGGTATTTCTCTTTAGATTTTGGGGCGCATGGCATTAGGCTGGGGGCTCAATAAAATTACAGTATGGTTCACTAAACTCTTGCTTGATGCGGGAGAGATGGTGGGCACGGGTGATGAACCTAGTGTTGTGTGTTGTGTAGTGCGGCGTGGTGGCGACACGACAAGACAGGACGAAGTGGATCACGTGGAGGCCTTAGTAGATTGACAGTTGACCGTGAGTGGAAGGGGCACACATGGCGCAAGTAATGTTCATGCGAAAGAGGGTATGCTGTTCAGTGTTCGTGTGGTTCAATAGACATAGTATTAGCCATTGTATAGGGTAGTTTTGGGGTGCATGGCATTTGGCCGCGGCCACAAACAAAATTCTAAATGGAAATGGTTCACTAAGAGACGGAGTATCTTTTATTTCAAACGTTTGGTCGTTTTTTTCTTACGGTACACGAATCCAAACTAAATTATCTGCCCCACGACGATAAAAAAGGGACAATTATGTGTTCGTGAACACCATGGTAAGTAAGTGATTGAATGATTAACGTTAACCGAGGCAGGGCCAAGTGAGGGGGAAGCGTTGATTGAGTGAACGAAGCGAACGAAAATCGGCGTCAAACCGTGTCAATTTCGCTGACGTAACGGCTAATTGGGCCACGGCAAAAGTAAAAATTATGAATGAGCAAATTTATAGACATAAAATTCTTCCAGACAGAAAAGGTAGAGGGGACGATTAAACCGTCTGATCCTTCGCTCGTTCACAGTCCTATGAAAGTTGTGATATCCTCCCAAAACCATAACTGGTATAAGAGAAGCCGCCAAGTTTCAAAAAAGGGTCGGCCTCTCAAAGCAGTGATATCATTCAACCAGGGAAAGGTGACCAAGGTTAATGCTGTTAGCCAAGTTAATCGCACCTAATAATACTTTGGGCGTTAAATGTAAACTTGAAGATTGCTACCCCCAGTAGCAATGTTCTACTTTTCATTTAACTTTCGAACTATTAGTATAGGTGCGATTAACTTGGCTAACAGGATTAACCTTGGCGGCCTTTCCCTGGTTGAATGATATCACTACTTTGAACGGCCGACCCTTTTTTGAAACTTAGCTAATTCTTTTATACCAGTTACGGTTTTGGGTGGATTGTATTTACAAAATTATCGTATAACACCCTATAAAGAGCATAACAACAATTTCAGATTAAAACAACAATTGAAAAAACAACAACAAAAAAACAGAAGAAACATGGTGGGCACTCTCGCCTCTGCTCTCTGCTGGATGAGATTCGTGAGATACGCATCCCACAATTCATCATTCCTGACGTAATCACTCCTACGATGTAACAATAATTATCTACTTCTACAGCAAATCCAACGAAATATTAAAGGAAGGTTGCCACAAACGTGAAAACGCTGTGCTTCTTAAAAACGATGCATATATCAATTCATAAAATCGAAGAGCTATTGGAAAATTAGTTCAAACCTTTGCCTGAGTGCTGGAATAAATTTAGCAAATAGTATCACAGTTTGACTTTAGCTGTGCGTGTTTTATCCTAATCGTCGGACTTAAAGGGCAATTACATCCATTTTGACATGCATGTTTGACTTTTGGATCACTTACACAATAACTGAACACAAGAATTGCGGTAAGAATACGTTACTTACGTCCGAAATAACAATTTAATTACTGCATCACCAAAACAATCGGCTGCGAGTCGAAATCGAAGAGATCCGTCTGTCGGCATTAATTTCTGCGCGTTCCAGTAAAACAATGGCGACCTCCGTGTCGTTTTTTGGTGATGCAGTAATTAAATTGTTATATCGGACGTACGTAACGTATTCTTAACGCAATTCTTGTGTTTAGTTATTGTGTAAGTGATCCAAAAGTCTAACATGCATGTCAAAATGGATGGAATTGCCCTTTAACGTTTCTTCAACATTCGTCAGTTATCGGGACTAAATTTGCCCACTATGTTCAACCTTAATGGTGGTTGCCATCCCATAATGTCAAAGCGGAAGTATTGATGGCTGCGCCTTAAATAGTGAATCGGCTTGTCCGGTATACGCACACCATAATATTATACATCGTCCTAGCTCAAACAGTTTCGGGAGTAAAATAGGCCTAAACGTTGATAGCCCACATAAGCTTTATTTTCTAGCTCGGCTCAGTAAATTTTATCAGCACAATTGCACCACCGGTTCCACAACTTGCATAATTCGATACGGAGCTGTAACTTTTATGTCGGGGTGGAGTCCCAATACTCCCACACACATCTTTTAGATTCTCACCCATTTGTCACTTTGCCCACGGACTACGACTGTCACCTTTTTTTTTATTTTTTAAATTCTCTCTGATTATTCGCAGCAGTTAAAAATCTAATCGTTGATCTAGGTCACATCATTTCCCTCAAATTTCCAATGTAAATGAGTTTCCTCACCCATTCAATCTCTAGTTGTATTGTGCCACGTAATTGGTCGTTATTTTGTTCACTGCTGCCACGTACTGTGAGCGCGCTTATTGAAATGCAATATGGGAGTTGGCTGATGAGCTTCGGGGCGGTAAAGTGACACCGACCTGGAATTTTTACCCTCCTGGGCACACTTGTTCTACATTAGTAAATTAGAGCTAGTTTACTAGGCGCATTCCTTTTTTTTTTTGTGCTACGCAAGTATTTGTTTTCACAGCCGTAAGGAAGCTTGAATATTTCCCATTCCGAACATTTCCCAGCCGCGGTATGCCCGACCTTCGAACTTTTTTTTAACGTTACACTATCTGACAGTGTGTGTGTGTGTCTTCTCTCCGGATTAGATTAGTAACTACAGTGATGTCCGTTATTGTTGGTTAAATTTTACCGACGCACTTGGATATAAGCGAAGAAACACTGTGGAGCCCAAACTGTGAACAGCTCAAAATGACAAATGAGCAGCAATTACGACGTTAAGATTTACGTGCCATCAATGTAGGCGCCATTGTGTTTCTTCGTTTAATACTAATATTTACAGCTAGGTTAGATTAAATTCCATTTCTTCAAGTTGGATGTAGATGAAATTCTCACTTCGTTTGTTATTATTAAAAAAAATTCTTATTGGAAAAAGGCCTACATAAGAAAATAAATAAAATGTTTGTATTTTGTGTAAAAAATTGTATTTAGTTAATAATGCATTATTATTTTGTAAATATTGAGTATTGTTAACATTGTATTATTATTTTTTAAATATTGTATATTATTAACTTGGCAGAATTCTTAACACATATGAAAACTTTATTCTTATAACTAACTATACTGTAACTGATTGATGCTCACACAAGTTTCTTGAAGCTTCGAGCACGCTAATTTCAAGCAAATAAATAATTATTATTAGCTGTTCACCCGCCAAAAATGATGGGTGTAAATTTAAAGATGTTAAGCTTTAAATTTTATATTTTTTTATCTTTAATTTTTTTACTTTTAAGTTTGCAATTTAAAGTTTATAGTTTTTGTTGTTTTTTATATTAAATTTTTAAATATAAATTTGTAATTTTTTATAGGTTTAAATTTTTGCGTGAACCCGGAATATTAAAGCTTTTATTAAAGTAAGCCTACCTGAAACCATGTTTGCCATTTGTGAGACTTCGTTCTACTCGGCCACGTAACTTAAACCAGTGGACACTGGCTACAATGTACAACGGTTTGGCATAGTAAAATTAGATTTTATACTTCGCCCTCAACACTTTTAACAATTCTTGGCGAAGCCTTCGTCAAAGTAAAAGAACCTGAAATTTCTAACTCAAACCGACAACAAGTCCTCATCACAGTACACCAATAATTATGGTCGTTAGCCGTATTGCATGTAAATCACGTAGTACAGTAAGCGACAATGATTGAGTGATTGATTCTTGATTACAGGGCCCTGGCCCGAAGCCGTGCGCCCTAAAATGAGTTTGTTCATTTAATAATGGTAATTTCAGTAAATTCTACAACATTACTGAAGGGCGTACTCTCAGCGTAGTGCAACATTTTTGTAAAGAATATTTAAAAAAATTTAAATGGTCTGTAATCAGGTCTCCACAAATTCTTAGTTCTTCGACCGCCGTCAAGTAGATGAGATTTAATTATTGTCAGATAGTTTGGGTTCGTGCTCCTTAAAAAAAAAAAAAAAAACACACAAGGCGGCTCACTAGCAGACAGTGTATTTTAACACTGAGTAACAAGCTTATCTGATTTCAGCTTACCGGTACAAATAATTTCCCCATGCGATAGAAATCTTTGCAAATCGTTGGAATCAAGTGTCATGGGTCCAGTTGAAGAAAACTTCAACATTAAAGTATGGGAACGTGTCCTAGTGGCGTGTGCGGGGGGGGGGGGGGGGGCATTGCCCCTGATCTTTTTGGGGAAAATGCCCTTTTTTGCCTTTTCTGGAGCAAATACATGCCATATTTTGCTTTTCTGCACTGAAAAATGCTGGTCGCAACGAGGAGAAAGGGCCTAGAGCCCTAAAAAGGGCAAAAAGAATGCTAGGAAGCCCAAGAATGGGGCCAAAAAAGGTAAAAAAAAGTAAGTGACAAAAAAATAATGTCCCCAGAAAAATAATGCCACAGCATGCCCTTTCACTGAAAATTACCTCTGCCCTCTCGGACGTCTGTGCACGTGTCCTTTATAGAAAAATCGTGCCTTCAATAACGTTGATTTGTCTTAGTAGTAAAGGGTTGTATGGCGAAGTACTTTTTTGTAAATTGGGGCTTGCAGCTAATAGCACGTGGCCCTGAAGTCGTGGCGTGCAAATGCAAAATTATTGTTGTAACCATTGTTTGTATTGTCATTCAACAGTGTATTATAACATGCTTAAGTGTTAAACGCGCATCGTTTCTGTACTTAATTGTCAGAATACATTGTTGTTGCAAAGAGGGGTATGTGGCTTCGGGTCAGAATCCCGTAATAAACATTAATCCGCCCTTGCCGAATTGCCGTGCTGGAAACACCGGTTCTCGTCACAGGGGCTCGGCACACAAAACGAGTAGCACCAGGATAACTAATTTTGACCAGGAAGACAAAAAAAATATTTAAAAAATATTTAAAAACCACCATCACCATTACACACAATACTAACAATATTTTTTAAATATTTTTTTTGTCTTCCTGGTCCTAGTTGTCCTGGTGCTACTCGTTTTGTGTGCCGAGTCCCTGTGGTTCTCGTCAGATCCCCGAAGTTAAGTAGCATTTGGCCCGATTGATACTTGGGTGGGTACCACCTGGAATTCCGGGTGCTGCAGACATATAGGGCCTTAGGCAACAAAATGTGGTTGGTAACAAAATGCAGATCGTGAGCACAGCATCAAGTCGGAAAAAAAACTTGGAATTTTTTTTAAAGAAGTATATGTCTTGGTATATGTCTTAGTGTGCTGCTTAAGCTAGACACATGCCAGTGTGTCACCACCAGGTACATGATTGGCCAAGTAGATGAGATTAATTGTCATTGAATGAGCAATTCCAGCTTTATTCTGTAGATCACCATTACCTCGGAAGGAGCAACTGAAGGGGGATGCGCTGCTTGAGTGAGCGATGCGCTGTTAGCAGTTTGTACAAAAATGGGATTGAAGAAACTTACGCTTGTGAAGCGAGTTGAAGGAGTACGGCTATTGTTCTATTGGCTATTGTACGGCTATTGTTGTGGACCAACAATCAATGGGAAAGAGAGGTTTTTATGACTTTATTATCCCCCCCCCCCATCCACCCTGCAAACCGTATGTGTATAGTCTTGGACAGCTAGTTCGATCTACATACTTGCTGTAGCTCACACTAATCTGTCAACTAACGTGACTCGCAGTACCTCAGAAGAGTCGTAATCATGGCCTCGAAGCATTTGCTGCGCAAGCTTCTAGATGAGTCTGTTCTGTCAGACAATGAAATTAATGAGCAGGGCAATTCGCCAAGTTTGCCGACTAACTGAATTAACTTTAGCGGCCTTTTCCTGGTTGAGTGATATCACTACTTTCTAATGCCGATCCTGTTTGGAAACTTGGCAGCTTCGGTACCAATAAATTTATTAAACATTACAAGACGTGACGACGTAGTAATACCTGCGCGTGAATTTTAAACCGTAGTGTCAACTGCAATAAATTACACAATTCATAGTATCCGCCGCCTATCTTGAGTTCTCCGCAGAACGAACACAGATAATCGATTGTACGTTTTCGGTAGCAGAGTGCCTTGTTGATATCCAAGATGGTTACAAAAACAATGGCGACCATCGATTAAAGCCACCCCATCCAGGAAGACGTAGCCGATCACAAAATACTTGCAGGACTCAAGATACACCGCGCACAGAATAGAAACTAAAACTCCCAAATTCCATACCATCTGAGAGGCACTTCCAATCGATCCAGTTTGGCCACAGTCATGATTTACTTCGACGTATGGGTGGAAAATTCCACTTGTTGACAATTTTCAATACCAGTCGTGCAGTATTTTCCTTCACCACAAAAAGAATAATTATTTGTGTTTTGCGTGACGCCGATATGTTTACATTTACGTTACTGTGTGGTCGATAATACGTATGTGTATTTCTTTGTTCTTTGCTGGTAAGCAACTCATTTTCTTTGGGTGGAAACTGATGGGTAGTTTACCAACTGGCACAGAAGTTGCGGAACCATAAGTGAAGTAACGTTTTCAGTCTCTACTCCTTCGCTGCGTATGCAAACCTATTTACGTTGCCTTTTGGACTTAAATGTCAGACTACTTGAGCGGGGAACTGAACTCACGACCTTTGAAACCAAAGATCCAAGTTCTATCGTAAGCTGTCAGTATGGCGTAGCAGTAGGACTTCGGCCTTTGGTAGGTCGTGGTTCAATTCTGTGCTCAGGAAGTCTGTCGTTTAAGTCCAAAAGGCAACGTAAATAGGTGTGCATCCGTATTTATTTTTCTCTCACTGCCCTCATTATTTTATTGTATTTAAGGGGTTTTTTAATGTTTACATGCATACAGTGTGGTTCACAAAAACTGACGACGCAACATTTTTCTAAGTCCAACTTTTCAAGTTAGCACCCCTCGGAATCAGTAGAGGACAGAAATCAAAGGTAAGGAAGCAGGAAAATCTGTCTTCTCCTGGTTCTGAGGGGTGCTAACTAGAAAAGTTGGGGCTTAGAAAATGTTGGGTCAACAGTTTTTTGTGGACCACCCTGTATTTATACCGTGTAATGTTTTGGTTGTGCTGTTGTGATGCCCCTCTTAGGCATTGTATCATCTACGGAGCTTCAGTTTTATTATTTATGTAGACAGAGACCTCCTGACAGATGCCAACAAGCTTAGTCTTATTGTTGCCGACCACTTTGCAAGGTAGCAATGATAAGCCTCGTAGTCCACATTGTTTGTTGCTGTCCACTTTGAAACAATTCAGCTCAGCTCTGAAAGCCTGCATCTACGAAATAAATACGCCATTCTATCACTAAATTAACATGGCAGCTTAGTTTGATTTAAAACTATGTATGCGTTTAGCTGAAACACGGATTCTTTCGAACTTGTGTATTAAGGGTTGTGGCCCCAAGCCATGCACCCTATACCACAGCCACGGATTCTTTCACTTAACCCATTAACAATCAACGGTTTCGACGAAATGCATTTATCAGGGTTCGTAACTCGTCTGTAACCTTAAATTCTAGGACTTTTCCAGGATTGAACTGGAAAATGACTGGTCAATGAAAATTAAAGGGTCAGAAATTAGATATTAACGAGAAAATAAGACAATTAAAGTAAAAATGTGTTAAATACGAAATTTTATCAACACTGTAGCAAGACGTGACAGAATTTATTCAATTAAATGATACCGGTGAAACGCACTAACACTGGTGTTCGTTTTTTTATGTTTCAATATACATCGTCCATCATGTCTGACACAGAAAACAGAAACGTGACTTTCTGCTTTGGGAATTTCCAGGACTTAGGGATTTTTCGAGTTTTTCATGGACTTTTCCAAGCCAGGAATTTCATTTTTATTTTCATAGACGTTTCCAGGCTTTCAAGGGCCCGTACGAACCCTGTTTCATAAACCACTGTTCTCTCCTTTTGGCTAGCGAGCTGAGACCAATTGGTCTACCTCAGATCCGTGAACGATTGTTGGTAGATTTCGCCCGCGTGCCACTCGATTAGTTACCGGTATCCATAGAAACGTCACGTATACCACTTGTCCCTCACCTCTGCTTATCTGCAAGTTCAATATTAGTTTTCCATTCATATAATCTTCCTCGCGCAAAGACGTTATCTAATTGAAAAGGAATATGTTGTTTGTTTGGCAAGCTTCGGCCGCAATTATTATCGCCGATTAGTGACGCACAACACAAGGTGGTATTCGTGGTAGTGTATTTCTTGTCAACTGAGGACTACGGTTCCAGTCTTTGTAAATAGATACCGTCGGGCTGTCAATATTTCTCGTCTGACTAGGTTGGGCAATCCCTCACAGACTACGTAAGGAGCTGTTTTTGTTTTCCTGTAAATTGCGCATTTTACGCTGTCTAATTGGGTCTAATTGCCTCAAACTATTCTTTTACGTCAGTTTGTGCCGCTATTTTAAATTGTTGTCATCTACATTTGGCCGCTAAAAATTAATTAAATGGTTCTCAGGAGCACTCGCGTGGGTGTTTTCTTAACGCATGAAACGTTTTTTACGACATTGTCTAAAAAAAAAATTCGATCACGCATCAGCACATTCACCAAATATTTCCTGGAGCCGATGACCACATTAGCTCTTTGCTCCATTCACATGACCGCTTCCACACTGGGCCCTGGCTTGTGCCCAAAGGCAAAGCACGACAACCTCATTCCGTACTCCTTTCCACACTGAACTCCGACATCGCGTCCAAAGTCCGGACTTTAGTTTCTCTCGCTGCAACATTTTCGGTGCTATCGTTGTTCCTTTCTCCCCTCCTTCTTCCGTCCTCTCCTCCTACTTTCCCCTCTATCTTCCTATTGCTTATCAGCGCTCCAAGAGTCAAAACGTATCTCTAAAGCGCGGGCCCGCGCTCCGACCCTTTCCACACTGAGACACGGGGTCGGCGTCTCAAGTCCCGACCTGGAGCAGGACTTGAAAGTCGGGAGTCAGATCCGGACCCAAGTCGTAGTCAAGTGTGGAAAGGTCCGGACTTTTCCCCAATGTGGAAGGGGGTATAAGGGTCGTTTCAGAGGCATGTCACAACTAAACACTTAGATCTAAAGAATGACTTTTTATCAAATGTGCAACTGTTGCACGCTGATCCTGGCATTAAAATACCGATGTTGTGCTCCACAACAAAATATAAGCTACTGATTTCGTTTTGTTTGGTAAAAAAAAAAGCCATCGCCCGCATCTGAAAAATCACGAATAAAACGTAAAATAAAAACGCCGCCTGCTCGCGTCAACTTTTTTACCACTACTACCGAGAACCACTTAATTATTTTTTAGCAGCCTTAATAAAACCGAGTTGTACAACAGCCAGTGTTGTACAACGGACGGACACACCGGCCACTCGAGCCACTGCGGCCTGCAAAAACATGAGGGTATTCGATGCTTGTAAACGGAACGATTGTTGGCATTAAACTAAAAACGTAACTTTTGATGGATAAAACAACGCGTCAGGTATATATGTAACTTAATATTACACCGCTGGCTAAAGGTCGAACCTCTCGAATGTCAATCCAGTAGCAGTCGCCACTTGGCCAGTAGACCTTAGAAAGCACTCGCCATTTCACAATTTCTACTCGCCACAAGCCAAACACATTTTTGTGCGATGCGTGGTTTCTCCATTTATGCATTTATGAAATTGAACAAATTTCTTCAACACTAGTATTAATGACGAAAAGGCTGTTATATGTATAGCCCTTTGTAAGTCTGAGCATAACTCCGCAAACCGTTCGTCTCTAACTTATACGGTTCCCGAGATATCGCTCATTGAGTAGCATTCTCGATTGCTAGTCGCCGTTTTGGCGAGTAAGGTTGAATTCCAAGTCGCCAATTGTTGATTTGCAGTCCCCAAATGGCGAGTGGCGACCGACATTGGAGAGGGTTGCAGTAAAGGTTCTGTCGTTATGGACGATTAAAATTAAAGGATTAGTGAAACTCGTATTTAATTTTGAAAACGCTATTTACTTTCTGCTGAGAATCCAGTGGGAAAAAAAATAGCATACACGAACCCATGGGACGGGTTAGAGCCTTGATGGGTGACGCAGACCCAAGCCACATCATGTCGTTGAATGAGGCATTAACCGCCTGCTAAAGGTTCTGTCGTTGTCGACGATTAAATTAAAATGATTAATGAAAATCGGTTAACTATTGAAAATGCTATTTACTTTTTTGCCTCTTCCAGAAAAAATAAATTACAAAGTTGGCAGGCTAAAGGTTTGGACTGTGTTGTTCAAAGACGTATTTCTTTATTTCCGGTGGAGTCCCGGTCAGGAGAGGCGCCGATTGAGTGAGCGAAGTAAACGAAAATCAGCGTTTGTTATCCATTGTGCGCAACAACACATAGAAAGTATACACGCCTTCTGCAACAAACACGTGAGAGAGAAAACCGTCCCAATGTTGCCAACAGTGCACCAAACACCATCCGAGCTAGTTTGGTTAAGCTAGTTTAGTTCAGCTATTTTCGTATGAAATCAAGTAACTACGTCGTTCAGCCGTATTTCAAGGAATGTTTTTACCAAATTCTGCGTTTACATTCATACGTTTGGTTATAACTGACGTAAACCGTTTTTGGAAGCCGTTCTGAATTTTCACAGAACATGAAAATAGTACCTTTCTTGGTGTATGTGTTGTTCTGAATATTCGTAACCATTCTGCGTTCAAACCGATGAATGCCAACTATCAACGCCAACTATCAATGCCAACTTTAAAAGCCAACTATCATTTGGACGCAACTTTGGGATTTCTACCTGGTATAAAATCGTACAGAGTACCGGATTTGCTCAGCCATATTTCAAATAATTTTCTTCTCAAATTTCATTCAAATACCTTCAAGTGCTTGGCTATAATTTCTGTAAACCGATTTTTGGGTGGCATTTTCGGCTGCGATCTTGAATTTTCACACAAAAAATGAATGTGTCCTTTTTTTTTTATGAGTTTGTTGTTCTTAATATTCCTAACCATTTTTTTTTGTTCAATCTGATGTGAGCGAAAGATATAAGCCAAAATAATTTTTGGACGCCATTTAGTCGGCCATTTTGAGTATTTAGCAACAGTTGTTATAAATAATAATAATAACAATAAAATTTACGGAGGAGACAGAAATACCCGTATGGCAAAGAAATTTTTAATACAATGTAGTTTGTATTTTGGGATGACAAGCTTATAACTGTTACCCCTTGTTCGTGTTACAGTGTTGACTTCAAAGAATGGAAGATCCACTTGGAGTTTACTGTTAAGGATTTTATAGGTTAAGCCTGATTAAATCCTTTTTTAATCTACGACGCTCCAAGGACTCTACCTTTAGATGTTTGAGACGCGTACCATAAGACATATTTTTCATGCTCGGTAGGGACTTTGTGAAGAGTCTCTGAATTGACTCAATGTGATCGATATTCTTAAGCAAGTGGGGGGACCAGACATGGCTAGCATACGCCAGAAGTGGACGGACGTATACTTCATATGCCCATGATTTGGTTTGGACATTTCTCGAGCTGAAACAAAGTCTGATAATAGCCGATTGACGGTTTGCAGCCAAGACCTCGGACTTATAACGGTGGGTCGTGGATTTGAGATCCTAAAATCAATACATCATATTTCATTCGCGTGGCTTTATGCATTGGGCTACAACTGCTGTAATCTATTTTTGGATACAATTTTGGGTGACCATCTTGAATATTCACAAATGATGAATGTGACCTTTTTTGCTAAATATGTTATTCTGTGTAAATTGTGCACCAGTTTGTTGCTCAATTTGGTAAACGATTAAGAAGATATAATCTAAAAACAGTTTTTGGACGTCATTTTGTCAGCCATTTTGAATTTTTAGCCACAGTACAAAATCGAATACATACTTTATTAAGCATTATTTCAAAGAATATTCCTATGAAATTTTATGCATCGCTTCATGCATTTGGCTACAACTGCTGAATCCGTTTTTGGGAAACATTTGGGACCGACATTTTGAATATTTCACAAACGTTTAATTGGACCATTTTTTTTTTATGGGTATGTCGTTCTGTGTATTCCGCACCAATTTGTGTTTAATCTGATGAACGAGTTATAGATGATGTAATCCAAAAACCGTACAAGTGAACGCCAAATTAGGCCTAAAAGCTGAAAACTAGGCCTTGAAACACGTTGCCATGGCTACGTCTTGTCTCCGCACCGCGTTGCATAAATGAATAAATAAATTGGTTTAGGCCATGTTTTAACTGCGATGCATTTTTATTTTTTTATTTTTATATTTTAGACACATTGACAATGATACGGCTTTTCCCCCCTCACTTGTCCCTCACGTTTGGCGATGCCATCGGGGATCATTGTGTCCCTGGTAGGTCTAACCTTGGTGGTAAGGCATTCGTGACCCAACCCAATACCATCTACCCTTCCTCTACAGCCAGGCTATCATCTTCGTTTTAAACTTTTAAAATCTTCAACTCTGTAATCTATATTTTTTGTTTTAACTTCGGATGGCAGTTAGTGACCACCAGGTCCTTGCCATTCCGGTTGCGTTTGCAACAAACTTGTTATTATTATTATTATTATAAGCTACTCACGAAATTCAAACGACACGTAAAAATTAGGCCTAAAAGCTGGGACAATACACCGGTAGCCTAAAATCTAAAACTAGGCCTAAAAGGTGACACATTTTTAACCGGCAATTATGATGATCACTACTTTTAGATTATATAGTAGATATCGCTGTTGCAGTGTGTGATAGAGGTGTGAGACTCAACATTTTCGAAAATGGCGGAAGTTTACAGAAGACTGGTTGAGACTCGGTAGTCGCTGCAGCCACTTGTTTTTTCTTTTTAATTCACTTGATGTAGCCCTCATACATTCACGTACGCTCTTTGAGAGATCGTTTCATTATTCTGTTTTAAACTGACGATGGCCTTAATCAGACGACTGTATCTGTGCCCTGAAGTGTTGAAATAGTTCTGTATATTACATGCAGAGATTTTGCAAATCGAACAGCTATAATTGCTTATGAATAAAATACTACCTGCATGCACATTGCCCGTTGTTCCTTGCAAATAACCAGAGTCGTGAGCCTCATTGATTAGGCTACCTTGAACTTTTAAAACGTCATTCTAAAGGCCTAATTTTACATTGTCGGCACCTGGTGCCAAATTCGTCCGTGGCGAGTGATAGTAAGACACGTTGTGGCCATGGAGCTAAAAGCAGCACTCACGTCGCGTGTGTTTAAAGGCGCCTGTTAGCCCATTTCGATAGCGTTGTACATATTCTAAACACGGCATCCATGTTCCAGATTCTCTGTCATCCAATAGGCTGATGTGGGTCACGTGATCTCGTTTTAGTTATGAAAATCGTGGCGCTGCTGCGAATAATGTCGTTCCATTTTTAATTTACCTATCGCTTCAAGACCTTTAAGTCCATGTTGTGACTTAGAAACGGGGTTGTCCTGTCCAACTGTTCGAGATTTCTGCAAGGTAATCATTTGCGTGGAAGGTCGTTAATGACTAGTCTGTTCGTCAGTGCCGTTTTTTCGTACCTACTGGAGAAATGGGGTTGGGTCGACCGAAATCGCTTTTTTTTTCAGTTTTGACCGAAACCGAAACCACTACCAAAACCAGCACTTCGGTTTCGGCCGAAACCAAAACTGTACCCGAAACCAAGTACTGTGTCGGCCGAAACCGAACACGTAGTGTCGGCAATAAACCCGAACCCAAATACTAGCAGTTTTAATAACAGATAAAAAGCAAGGATAACATTATATACGCTACAGGTTCAGCATGTGTATAAATGTAATTGTGTTTGTATACCTGGCATTCATTTAATCATTTAATTAAAATTAAATTAAATTAAAAGTAATTAAATTAATTAAAAATATTTACTTTTATGCAGATTAAAAATATCCATGGATTACGAGTTTATTACCTGTATCACTAAGCGAAGTAAGAAACGCAGTTTTAAGTGGCTTTAGCTTCAGCGGAACCGCTTTTTCAGTTTCAACCGAAACCAAAACTGATCGGTAACTGTACGGCCGTAAAGGAAACCAACAAATAGATCAGTTTCGGTGCCCAAACCGAAACCCGGTCTACCTCTAGACATCGCCAACACACGTAACTGACTGTGGTCAAGGCTTACGTATTAATCAGCCTTTTTTTTTCCTGTGGGTGCAAAAACAAATCTGTCTTATGGGAACAAAATTATATCTTGACTTAAACAATTCTATCTGTTGGTAATAAAATTATGTTTGCTATAGGGGGAAAAAATTCTGTCTTAACGGGAAGTAGCCTATACATATTTTCTATCTGATAGTATTTGTATCCTACTGGATGCTCGATCATTTTGATTTGATGGGAGGAAAATGTTTGTTATTAACTAGAGGAAGCCCGTGTTATGCACGGGGCCGGTCACATTTCCCGAGACAGATTTCCTGGGACATTTTCCCGGCACTCTTCCCGACGACTTGTCATATTGATCGACCATTCATGCCTGGCTCCTGTTTTCATGCAGGTAGAGTGGGAGAGTGCATTTTCAATGCGGGCGCGAGGAGGGGAGAAGTGGTTTTCCATTTAGCCTTCCTTTTAGGCGGCCTCCGAGATTATTATAAAGATAATCGAGTGAATTGTTACTTTATTTTAGCTTATTTGTCACATTCTGAATGACAACAATATCCACCATAATGTTAATTATGTTTATACAAATAGTTTTAACGATGGAAAACTGCATCTCCAAAATCTTTAGTTGTTGGAATCTTTGGTGGATAGTGGATTCAGCCTCGACCAGCCGAAGCTTCAGCAGTAAAAAAAAAAATTAGAGCAAGCCTGAAAGATACACAAGATACACACAAAAAAGCGACGTTTTGGGTAAGAAGACTACCCATTATCAAGAAGCCCATTTCACGCAAAAGCGAGCGTCGCTACATAAAATACATTTTAGTGGTAATTCACCAAACAACAAGCATCAATCAAAAGTTTAAAACATTTTAAAATAGGCTACCATTAAAGGTACATTCCTCCCAGCGCTATTTTCCTCGATCCACCACATCAAGTATATACGGCCCCAAAGGTCTATTTACTTACCGTTAGTCTTTCCTTGCTAAAAATCCGTTTTAAAATGTGGCGTCTACGAGATTTTCTGTTGAATATTAGGGAATTTTATTTACTGTATCTTACACGTACATGATGCTTTGCGCTCTTACAATGACCTTGACGTTTCATCTGTGTGTGCACATAAACTAATTTTAATCGTTTGCTAATAATTACTGTGAGATCAAAAATGTAAAAGACTAATGCGGTAAAAATTAAAATTAATTATGCCAATAGATCGCCGAAGAAAAATTATAATATACTAGCCTAAAAAAATTATAGTGTGATTTTAAAATACGAAAATCATTCCGGTTTGTGACGACAGAATCTTTAAGTTGATGCTTTTTCGTGCACCATTCCCAAAGCCAACTGTGACAATAGCCGAGTTCGTTGCTGCGGAGAACGCAGCTACTGTCTCAGTTGGCCTTGGCGGTAATAAATGCGCGGATGGCGATCTACGCATGGCTGTTATATGGCAGGTGGAATGGTATAAGGCAGGCCTTTAAATAAAAGGAACTAAGGCGGGTTGAAAGCCAACAACAGGGAACCTAATCATCCTCTGCAGAAAGGGGAGGTGACGAGATTTTACGGTTGTTGGCAAATATACGACAGCCCCCTAGCGGAAAAAATTCGTAACACCTAATTTATACTAAAAACAGTAAACTACCTGGCCCGACCTGCAACAAAATTAGGGGGGTAGACAAAATGGCCGCCATGACTGGCCCATTTCTACGAGGTCTATTCGGCAATTGGCCAAGCTAACCACATCTGTGCACGGCGAGTCGCAACATCAACTGGCAACTAGTGGCTGTTTTTAAAATAATAATTTAAATTTTTGTGTGGATTTGTTTGACAAATTTGCCTTACCTATAAATGTATTTTTTAAATAGTTTTTAAAATTATCACTCAGCCACAGTTAAGCTATTTTTTGTGCGTTTGGGAAAAAAAGAGACACGTTCTTGTATCCCGAAATAGTTGCAAGGGAAGGAACGTTAGCATTTTGTACTGCCAGTGTCGCCCTCGGCTGACAGAAAGCGGCAACAGGACAAATCAATCGCATCAGTGGCGTTTTCGGCAGCCATGTTGTCTAGCACAGTTGTGTATGCTATTTTTCATCCAAGCGACGGCCGGTACTGTACGCATTACTGGAATATACTCTGAAAGTTGTTTATTTTCTGCAGGGCTGGCTTTTTGCCGGGACAGTGCCAGAAACATGGATTTTACCGGTTTTTTTCCAGTTATTACCGGCGAAAATTGCAAAAACCAGGAAGCTGGTTCACAAGCTTATTTTCACAGTAAAATATATTCTTCTCACTATTATCCATGCACATTTTTGACAGTCAGTTGCATCTGATATTGTGAAAAGACTGAAAATAAGCGTACGAAAGTTAAATAAGAAGTGAATAAGAATTTTCAAGGTAAGCGATGTGAAGTTTTCCAGGGGAGCTTTTATAATTTCCCAATATTTGATTATTGTAGGGCACACTTTTTTTTATTTGACTACTAGTCAATTTTTGCCATATTTGAGTCGCTTTTTGCCATATTTTTGGATAAAATGGCAAAAACATGACGAAAACCAGATTTTGCCGGCACGGTAAAAACCATGATAAAAACCGGTTTTAACCACTTGGTGGCAAAAACTTGCCTACCCTGATTTTCTGGTAAAATGATATTATGGACTGGCGGACGCTGGGCTAGAATATAAATACTTTCTAAATTTTATCCTTGATCTGTATTACTTTTCGTGAAAGATGGTTTTTGTGTTTGTCAAATCCGTGGTAAGCTCTGTCGCTATACGGTACAGAACCATTTTGTCCTCGTATTTAAGATTAGATTTATAGGAAGCCAGTTTTTTGTTCTAGGTTTGTTTCGTCATATCGATATGTGACGCTGTGTACGACGGCTCACCATGATATCTGATAAAACTATTATTCCTAATTTTTTTTTTAATTCCTGTGTATGATCGGTTATTTTTCTTGGCAGAATTTGACTTTGTAACTGAGACTTGGAAGGACATACGCTGAAGGCTAGTTTGCGAGACAGGGAAATCATATCAAAAACCAAAACTGGTAAAAGGGGCCGCCAAGTTCCGAATGGTTCGGCCCTTGAAAGGAGTGATATCAACACACCAAAACATTCGCCAAGTTTATCGCACCGCTTAATAATTCGAAGGTTAAATGAAAACTAGAACATTGCTACTTTTGGTAGCAATGTTCAAGTTTTCATTTAACGTCTGAAGTATTATTCGGTGCGATTAAGTTGGCGAATGTTTTGGTGTGTTGA
>JAHWFP010015036.1:0-15135 GCA_023313725.1 Lithobius niger | reverse complement strand
CCTTTTTAACTCGTTTAATGCGTATACATTTTAATCTGTTCCACATTAACAAAAAACCAATCCACTTGACTACCACTGAAAAAGACGACGGACGGACGAACGGACGCACAAAATCGTTGCTCTAAGTCTTCCCCGACGTTATGGCTGGAAACAGAAGACTGAAAAGGCAAAATTTTGCGCGTTTCTGAAACTAAAAACAAAGAATAAAGGAATATAAAATACACAGCGTTTCAAAATCCTCAAACTCGACACCCTCGAGTGTCGACGTCTAAAGGCGAACCTTTTCTTGACTTATAAGATTTTGCACTCTAAGCTCCCTATCGACCTTCCGTTATTCGAACTGCATTCTGTCGTGAAGTAAGGAGGTCGTCAACTGTGCAGAGGAAGTGAATAAGTAGGGAACGACACGATGACGGGGAATTTATTCATGATTGTACGAGTTTACAAGAGTTGGCCTTATAAAAACTTGGCCATGCATCCATGAAAATTAGGAGGAACAATGGACAACAAGGGTAAGTGCCAACAATGAACAGCAGGTAAGTATTTCTCGTAACTTAGGCACCTATAATAGATGGTTGCTCTTCAGCAACAAACCAAACCCTTTATACTAAACCATATCTGTTTGTTGTACAACAATACTTTCTTTGTATTAGTTGTCCATCATGTTGCTAAGACCAGAGGAAATTATTTTAAGTTAGTCCTTCCTTGATTTCATACCAACACACGAAAATAGTTTTTCGCTCTGCGAGTTATACCTGCATGGAATTCCCTTAGTAACGAGACTGTCTCGCCCCATCACTTCTTCATTCAAAAATAAACGAATCAAATGTCATCTCAGCCGCTTCCTCCTTCGTCCTGAACATTCCCCAACATTTGCTTAAACCTCCATTTTCTTCCTTACCTCTTAAAATCTCCACGCTCATCCTCACTTTTTTAACTCTGGTTTGCTATAAACGGTCTCCAACGAGCCCTTGTATTTCCCTTTCGCCGTTACACGAGCAAATAAATGTTTATTATTATTATTATATTATCAAAGATTCTGTAAGCCTTTATTATGGGCTTATATTTCATGAGATGACGTGACCGGGATTCGAACGATCGAACTCCGGATCACAACTCGGCCGCTCCTATCTGAGCAAACTTTTCAAACCTTGTGTTTATTGCCTTTCCAATAGCGTCAGGAATACTTCCTGTGTTTAATGGAGTCATGGCTACGACTATATGGTCTTCATAGCGGGCTCCATTAAGCACAGGGAAGCTGCCGTTAGTGAAATGGGAATAAACACACGGCAGAGGCTCAAATAATCGGGTAAATAAACGAACACAAATCGCTGTAAATTAATCAGAAATAAATGAAACACAACGGTACAGCTCAGTGAATGCTATGTAGCTTTCATATCGAGCTCGGGGAGAAATGGTTCAGAAGAGTTATGAGCCGGAATTCCTGAGTGTGAGTCGCGGTCATTATTTCAATTGATATTCCAGTCTCACTATACCACACGCCACGGCTGTTTGCTGTGACGTGCATATCACGTGACTGGGCTAAGTCCAATCAGACGGCCAAACAGCCGTTGTTCTCGTTCGTCATTGGCTAACTCGTGGTGACGTCACGGCAAACAGCCATGGCGCATGGTTTAGGGCAGCCCCCAGTAAATTGCTGGTTTTATAGATCATTGTTGTGATTTCACATTTGCATTAAAATGCTGTGATATCCCATTAGATGTCGTCCAAGCTTTCATTAGATTTAGTTAGATCAAGGGTTAAGAAACAAAGAAGCCTAGATCCCGTTTGCATGGAAATATTGTGACAGAGATACAAACAAACAAAAGAAATAAAATTAAGAGTAGGAATCTCGGTAATCTGGCGACACACACAAACAACCAAATGTTACGATCGTGGTTATATAGATTCCTCTCCCCCCCCCCCCCCCAACATTTTGTCTTTGAGTCATCCTTGATGCCAATTTTTAAATCCTCGAGCACGTCACGTCTGTCTTCGAGCTTCATCAAAACAATAACTTTTTTTTTGGTGGGGGAAGGGGGAGTTTTTTATTTTTTTTATTTTGCTGATCGGGTGAAGTGGTATAAATTGTTCCATCAAGTTTTCCGTTCCGCTATTTTCTTTTTCAAACACTTTTATGATTTTGTTTTCCGGTGGTTTTTTCCCCCCGTTTCTGTTGTTTGTTTGAAGTGTCTCCGCGCGTCCCGTTGAAATTAAACTTGCATTAATGTGAAGAAAAAAACCGTACCTGACAGCTGTTGAAAGAAGCAGAAAAAACTGCTGTTCATTCGATCGAATAATTATATAGGCCTAAGTGTCGAATGACTAATTGAAAATTGAGAATGACAGATCAAATTGTCGATAATCTGTGACAGCCACTAGGTGTCACAATAGTGTTAAACTGCACGTTAAGGCAGAAGACTGCCGAAAAGTTTCTGTTATAAAATTGCAAATTATGCACATGTTTTTTTTTCTTTGGTCAAGTTCTAATGCATAAACTATACGTAGAAGTAGCCTATTAGTTGCAAAAAAGTTCCACGAGCGTTAACCACTCCTGCCCGAAGCCCTAAGACCCTATGTCTGCAACAGCCAGATTCCCAGGCGGTCACCCACCCAAGTATCAATCCAGCCCAATGCTGCTTAACTTCGTGGAGCTGACGAGAACCGGTGTTTCCAGAACTGCAGACAATTGCAGTAGACAATTAAACAATTGATATACCTTAACAGTCAGTTTCATTATTTAATAAATGTTCTTTAGGCGTGTGGTCCAATTAGTCCAGGACCAATTTTCTGCGTAATAAACAATCAATCAATTAATCAATCAATTCAGTCGTGGGGCAGATAACCCAGTTGGGCTCGTGCTCCCTAAAAACAAACATTTATTCTTGTTTTTTGCTTCTTCCCTGTGCACTGAACCTATAGAACAGCGTCAAGTGACGTCATATTGCTGCAGGAAAGATACCTGCAAGGGGCACACGATTGAAATGGTGGGTTAAACAACAAACGGCACTCCTAGTCAAGCCAGTGCTTTGAGAGCGGTTTTCGGAGGCCTAAAAAACCGTTGTTTTCTCCGATCCCTTATGCTGCTTAGGTTGTAATTGGAAAATAAGATTCCACTTGCTTAAAAATGTCAGCAACTGCCAACAAATCGACAAAAATCGCGCGTTTTAGGCCTAAGAAAACCAGTCTAGCATTGGCTTCAGTAAGACGCTCTTCTTTTCCCCCACCAGTGCACCTTGCAGCTAACCCAGTAACTGGCTCCACCATAGAGTTATATACAATAATACTACGTCGTGTCACTGCCCTATTAGATGTTCTGTAATTTTATTAAAAATCTGTGGTCTATAAGTAATTATTTCCTGATTTGTTCCAGAAATTTGAAGTCTTTTATGTTTTTATTTTAAATTTATTTTATTTTTGCATGCTGTAATGTTTACACGCATTAATAAAATAATGTTTTTTTTATTTTAATATAATCACTTCGTTTTTTGATTTCTTTTGTTGTTTTATCATCTTTTTCAAATAAATACTTAGACTATTTTAGAATCGTCTCCCTATGAGATTAGTATGGGGGCATGTCTTCAAAAATAAGGTCCCATGGGATCTTTGAGTAAGGAAGTTTGGTATAGGTTTCAATCTCTTAGTTTCAATGTCAGGAATAACAATACCAGTGGTGATAAGCTCAAAAATTGTGCAGAGGCCTAAAAACAAAATAGCTGCCAAAATGGCTGCCACCAATTTGTATTAGGTCTACAAGAACAAAACTGGTGTCAAATAATATGTTTTTGAGGTCAGAGAATTCAACTATAGCATCACAAAACGTGCCTGATGTCTTCAGATGTACCTATTCAACATGGCGTCCGTGATGGCTGCCTTAAAAACAAAAAATCGTTAAATTGTTCCCTGTAGTGACTGAGTTACCAAATTATTGGATTTTCTGGGGTGTATACCTCAAATAAACGGATATCAACATTTTGCAGAGGCCTTAAAAACAAAATGGCCACCAAAATGGCCACCATAAAAATTCAAATACTAGTATTAGGCCTACAAAACAGAAATTAGTGTCAAATAATATGTACTTGAGGTCAGAGAATTCAACTATAGTATCATTAAGCATGCTATTGTCTACAGATGGAGGAATTCAACATGGCGTCCAAGATGGCCGCCTTCAGAACAAAACTCGTAAAATTGGTCCCCGTAGCGACATGAAAGCCAAATTATTGGCTTTTTTTTTGGGTGTACCGTATAGCTCAAATAACTGTCATAAAACGTGTTTGACGTCAACAGGTGGAGCTATTCAACAAAAATAGCGCACCCCTTCTTATGCTGCAAGATGGCTATACTTCGCAGGCAAACAAAAATCGTAGAATTGTTCGATGTTGGCATATGAGGTGTCAAATTATTGTTTTTCGCCCTTGGGGTTGACGAAACACTCGAACATGAGAATTAGAGGATGAAAATGCAAGGAGGGCTTACTCTCAAGGAGTCAGCGAGGCTAAGATTTTTCTTAGCAGACGTTGCATTGACCCGTTTTGCTGAAGAAACTGAAAAATATGCAGGCATACATTCAGCAAACAGCGGCGATTTAACATCACAGTGGCTTTCAGATAAGAAATCGACAAGATAGGGATGTAATGCTACTTAAAGATGCTTTTGAATCATGGCCTATTACTACATCTTAGAAAAGTTTGTTTACCAGGTATACGCACAATACTGGGTAAAAAAAAAACGCTCGTTTTTTTAGGGTTTCAACAATGCTCTCAGATGATGGTCGGCAAGATGGCAAAAGAATGAACTTGAACTTGATCTTTATTACTCGAGTTTTAAGACCCCAACCTCATAAGTTCTTTCTAAACAATAAGTGGGCCCTATGTTAGCGCTTATTGTATGAAATTCAGTCGCATTGTTGATTGGAGCTTCAATGCACTTAGATTAGATTAGATTAGATTCTTTATTGAGCCAAGAACAAAACTGCGGCCTTCAAGCCATGCGCTCAGTTTAACCTACTTACAAACTAACTTACAGCTAAAGAAAACAAGCCTTACAAACCGAAGACACTTGAAGCACTAACCAACATAACTCTCCCACAGCTCGCCCAAAACTCACCCTCCTGACCATTCCCGCCATACATCACAGCACGCCAGAGCAAAGCCCGTGAAAATGAGGAGGAACAGAGAGCAAGAAGAAGGATACAGCCTAATGCACGAAATAGGGAAGGGTGAGCGCCCAGGGTGCCCAGGGTGAGCCCGATCACTGGACGAAACGTCGTGTAGCCCGGCAGAAACCAAGCACCCGTCCCAGAGACCCGCATCCAGGAGCAGAGTGTGGCGGAACCCCCAAGACCCCCTGTAATGGATTCACCCCTTCCCCGCGGACGAAGCGTCGCTGCGGGGCCCAAAGAGGACACTCCAAAAGGAAATGATGCACTGTTTCAACACCCCCACCGCATGCACAGTCAGGCGACCGTGCCCAACCGAGGCGGGCAAGGTGAGCTCGCAGCTGAACATGACCAGTACGCAGCCGTGCACTTTAAAACAATTTAAACAATTGGAGAGATCCTCCTTACGTTTGATGATGAGTATTCGTTCGTCCAATTTTGTGCAGATTCATCAGGAAAACCCACAGCAAATGAGATGGAAGACTCAGTAACGTGGCGCGAAATGGGAGCAGTGACGTCAGACGTGTTTGAACTTTGGTGTTAAAATCTCGCACTGTTTCTCGACTGACCCAATAGAACGGTCGAAGATCCCTGGGTTTACCTACGAGGCGGCCTTCTTGGGCTCCATGTTGAATAGCTCTTCCGGTGGACGTCAGATTCGTTTTATGATAGTTTACTTGCATTCTGTACCATCAAACAACAATATGACGCCTCATTTATCAATGTAGAACTAATTTACGATTTTTGTTCTTACGGCGGCCATGTTGGACGCCATGTTGAATAGCTTCACTTATGGACATCGGGCATGCTTTATGATACTACAGTTGAATTCTCTGACGTCAAGAACATATTATTTGACACCAATTTCTTTCGTGTAGACCTAATGCAATTTTGTTGGCAGCCATTTTGTTTTTAGGCCTCTGCACAAATTGTGAGCTTATCACCATTGATATTCTTATTCTTCACATTGAAAAACTAAGAGATTGAAACCAATCCCAAACTTCCTTACTCAAAGATCCCACGGAATGACCCATGCCCTCAGACTAGATAGTCTGCTGCAGATCCGTATACCATAGATTAGAAAGTAACTAGATATTGCATCTTAACTCTTCCAAGCGTACTCTGGGCCCTAGCGGCGGTTGCTGCTACTAATCCCTTTGACAATGTTTTGCCTTCATACTGCTTTGAAGGCAAAACATTGTCAAAGGAATTAGTAGCCGCAACCACCGCTAGGGCCCAGAGTACGCTTGGAAGGGTTAAGATGCAATAAGTTTCTAATCTATGTGTATGCTTCGATCCCATTTCAAAGTAACTAGCCTCCATTGCCAATTAAATCGTAATTTTATTGTTTTGGTTTAACATGTATCTAATTTGATAAAGATTAGGTAAAATTTTACGCTATTTAAAGATTAATTTTGTAATTATGCATTTTTAAATCTGAATCCACTGCAATTCCTAGATATTGTTTTTGTTTATTTTTTTACGTGTTTCTTCGCATTCATTTTTTATTTTTTTCTTCTTACCCGTATTTGATTCCCCTCTAATTGTTGTAGTTGATTTCCTGTTTTTATGTTAATCAAGTAATTATCTATAAGCTTACATATCTCTCCCCCTCCCCACCCCCCGTATGCAATGATTTTAATAGGCGGTAGAGCTGGACAGTAAAATCATGTTTCATCCCCTCCCATTTTTCTTTAAAATGTTAGTATTCTTTCCCCCATGTTAATTTTATAATTTAAGACTCTTAGTTTGGTCCGGGTAACTTTTATTCATATACAGATTAACATTTCTTCAAAGAAGTAGATACTTCCGTCTCTAATACGCTTGTCTCTAATAAGCTTTACGGCTATTTTGGAATTCATCATTTACCAAAAACTCAGTTTATGCATTTGTTTTAAGTTCTGGTGGTAATTCAGTTTACCAACGTGAATGAATCGGGTTACTAACTGATTCAATCTTTTTAAAAATAACAAAGAAGGATATTTACAAATAATGTGGCATAGGCCCAAACACATCACTTTTCCTTGGATAGTTTAATGGATCTACGAATTGGTCACCATGAACCCAATTAAGTTACACTACGAACAACAGCACCACGATAGCTTATCCAAAAGCTAACACAACACCGTGAAAACCCCAAAGCTAAGAGAAACCGAGCGACGAGCTTAAACCACCACAACCACTAGAATAATTAAAACCAAATCAGCCCCCCCCCCTCCCCCCTAAGTAGACTTAACAAAAATTAATGAGAGCACGAAGTGCACTTACTCTATCCTTGATACCTGCACTCAAACAAACTCGGGGGCGGCCCCTTGGCGACTATCAACACCTAATCAGGCGAAAAGAGCATGTCTCTTCGATACCCAAAGTGGACGAGAGAGGAAAAAATGAGACCGTTTCACTCTTCCAAGCCACACAAACAAAGAGGGGTAGGAGACCATTTAATACGGATGGCATGACTACGAAGCTTAACAATGACTAGGTTAGTCCGCAGATTAAGTACACAATATGAATGTTCAACTCATTTGAATAATGGACCAACAACACCTACAATCCTTCAACAGTCTATCACACCAACAACAAAACCATTTTTACTTTTAAGTAAAAAAAAAAAAAAAAGGGTTCAAAAGTTTGTGTAGCGAGTGTTAACCGCTTCTAGTCATCTGCCCGACGAAGCCCGTAAGTCAAAAGGATTCAAATGGTTTAGGCGAGCGTTAACCGCTTCCACTTACGTTAAGTCCATTCTACTCAAACTAAGGCAAAGAAGACAATCGGTGACACATAAAAGATTTATAGCTTCAAACACTAACACAACAGCCAGTTAAATTATTCAATTAGCCAAGACCTATATAAAGGGTTCATTATTGTATATCGACTCTGGGTAAAACAGTGGCAGTGACACACACTGTCACAGATTTAACATTTCCGTAATGTATGTCTAACGTGTCAAAATCCTTTTGGCACCAGTGAATATTGCCCTAACGTATATTTGTCCTCATTAAGTGCTTTTGTAATTATTTAGTTTTTGTTCAGTTAACTATTCAGTTGTTGTTAATAATAATACTTATTGTACACAGTACTAGTAAATACACAAGGGACGAAAGCAGTCTCTCTTCTTTTGATTGTTATTATACAGATCGATAATAAATGGTCATTTCACATACTTGACAATCCGTACGCCACTTCTTCACAATTAATTATTAAAAACTAGTGCGGATCAAAGCAATTGCCAGCTATAATTGTCACGTCGTGTTTCAAATTTTACTGCAATGATTAAAAATACATGTAAATTCTTGATCACGAATTCATCGGTCATCATGGTCATTGTGGCCAAGTTGTGAGAGAACTCAGCCTGGTTGCTGGAGGTTTGCAGATCTGGTCGAACGCCTGGAAAGGGGATCCTGGCAAAGTCCCCGCCAGGACTGCTCCTTCAGCGACTATGGGAACTATTCTGGCCAATTCTGGACAATCTTTCGGCCCCTACGATGATCGGAGGTTTTCTAGATCGAATCCCCGGGTTGGCACCTCCCTTTACCAGATATTTCTTCTTCTCTAAAAGTCTGGTAATGATCAAAATTGAGCCGGTTCAGCCATACAAGCATTAAGTTGCTTCGGTCGGCTCAAAGAAATTAATAAAAAAAAAAAAGTAGTCCCATTTTTCTGCACAAGTAAAAAAATAAATTCTACAGTTACAATTTTGTTTGTTAATTTTCGACACATTGATCAAAACTAAAATGTAAATAACTTCGTTCTAATCTAACATTTTTATTAACTTTACTCTAATTGGGTAAATTTATAATACGGGAGTTCGTTGCATCACATAAATACCTAATTTCTCACACATGCATGTATCAACGGCGATAGAGTTGTTTACGCTTGAAGTTCTAAATAATCTAGACTTGTTTTCACTTTTAAGGCCACAATATCCATGTTTTTAACACTATTTTGATTGTACCGTTGTTGTTTAGATTTCTTAAAGTTGTTGGCCTATTGTACCGGTGAGGTGATTGACATGCCAATCCACTTTTTCCATATGAATTTCGTTATGGTAGTTCTTAAATCATGTATTCTTATTTCAGATATTTCTGTAATAGCAATAAATATATTTATAAAACATTTGCAGCCTTTTTAATAATAATAAATATGTACAAAAAAAACATATGCAGCCTTTTGTGGAGTCCACAATCCTTTTTCACTAGGTTGCTTCAAGCACCACTCGTATTCCTCACACATGGTGGCCATATTTGAAAATGGCCACCAAACTGACGTAACATTAGTTTGGCGGCAATTTTGAAAGATGGCCACCATTACAAATTTACACTTTCTCAGAGGTCAAAATATTCGGATGCACAGGGGCAAGTTGCACTCCAAAATCGCACTTTGCACTCCATAAGCAACTCTTGGAATGTAAAATTGCACACCGAAGTTAAATTTTTCATAACTTTTGAACCGTACCAGCTACAGACTTGCGGTTTGCGGCATGCATTTTAAACAGCTTGGAGTTAGTTTTCCAGTGACACCATTCCTTCCAAAGAAGTTAAACTCCATTGTTTACTACATTTGATTAAACTATAGGTATAGGTTTTTCAGTTGAATAGTGAAGTTAAGTCAGTTTTAAACAAAATGCAGTAAAACAGTACATATTATTGTGATGCTGAATGTTAGAATTTTCAATGGCTATAAAATAGAAGACCATAGTGTTGGTTACATTTGGGTTTTGTACTCCAAAGACGTTTTTTGCACCCCAGTAACAATTTTGGAGTGCATATTTGCACCAAATAAAAATTTGGAAATTCGACCCCTGCTTTCTTAACATTGTCACGTTCAGTATTAACATGCATTTTGTCACTAAATGCACCATTTAGATGCACTTAGAAAATAACAGAGCCCGTATTAGAAAATTCATACTGGTTATATATACCTCTTGAACTGATTAAAGGAAGTCAAGTCCTATGGCAAGTTAGGTAATCTTGACTATTGTGGGTTTGGTTTTCTCTCTGGTAAGTAAAAACTTAGGAGAGGGGAGATGTAACAGGCTGTTACATGAAATACAAGAGGACACAAGGAACACTTTCTAGTTCCCCTTGTTATTGTGGGTAGGCAAAGCCGGATCTCTCTCAATAGCTGCACCCTGGCTACAGGCCGAGACCTGTTTGCCAAGTGGAAGTAGTAGCCAATTGCTTAACCAATTGGCCATCTGTTGCGCACGGCCCGTTTCGATTGCCCAATTCCTGGCTCGGTTTTCCATTATTCAAAACCACATAAATACACGATTCTGGCAGTAGTAGATCTTCAGTTGGTGTTTGAGTCCGTCTTAACAAGTCGGATCCTTGAGTGTATATATACTCGCACCGGCACGGCCAATCTCTGCTGCCTGTGTCTAATATGCAATACTCGCTGCAAAGTACCCTAGCTTTGCAGTAGAGACGAACTTCGAATTGAGTCTTGCTAGGTGTTTTGTGTAGATGTGAATATTCCAATCAACCTATTCTAATCACTCCTGAACTATTCCGATGAAAAATGGTCTTGTCATTTTGATATATTTTGGTGGTCTTCTCTTAATGTTATTTACGTGCCGCCAGTTTTTAATACCAGGTCGTTTACCGCATAACAATGGAGCACTCTACCGTAAGTTAAGACGTTGCCGTTGACTCGGTAATGGTTTTAACTACCTTATAGGGATACAAGTGCGTCCTTGAACTGCGAGTGTAGGTGCATGCAAAAGGTGAGGTACGGAGGGGGAAGGGGCGTTGAGGGAGAGGAGGGGTGGTACTCGTGGGTCAGACGACGCCTAGGGGTAAGGGGTTAATGGTCAAAATCGAAATAAAAAAATAAAGATGATTCATCTACGGGGTTCAGTTTCATGGCGGCAGGGGCCAACTCTTAAACTTGACCCTAAGATAAGGAAAAACCTCATTCGGCCATTAGGTCAGTCTGCAAAGTTGTTTTAGTACACCACTAGTTAGCGATTCTTAAAACCAGAAAAGCCTTCTCGATGGGTATAATTAATTGTTTATTAACGAATGATAACTTGAAATTAGGGCTTTAGATTGGTTTTGGTTGGGGTTTATAATTTGGTTACTTTCGGTGTGCTAACGATTGTGACAGCGACTTCTGGATTCAGGGGTGCTACCTATTGAGAGTTAGTCGTTAGGCCTATTAGTTGGGTTGGTGCAAATTTTTTCTTGTTTAGATCCGTGTGCGGTGTAATTTCGGTCGTGATACAATTCTAGTTTTGGTTTTAAGGTTGTAAAAAATAGTTTTATTTTATTTCATTTCGCTTCGTGTTGGTTCCGGCAGGCGTGTTTTTTTTCCTTCTTAAAACTGTTTTATTTTATTATTATTTTAAAGCTTCTTGCTTTGGGCTTAGCATTAGATGCTCATTGCGAATTCACGACGCGTGCGCGAGATAAATGGAGTAAGTTGGAAAAAAATACGAAAAAAAGTGAATGTATTGTTAAGACAGATTGCCAAGAAGTAGCGCTACTACTGGAGATGGGACGGGGGATGGGGGCGGGGGATGAGACGTGAAACTAAACTGAATGCAAACATTTGCTGTGTGTTTACGGAAAGGCAAAATATTTTCTTTTTTTTTAACATTCTTTGACAGATTGACTAGATTGTTTTGGGCTCTTATTATAATCACTATTTAGTTAAAGTGTTTCAAAATAAACACATTAGTTTTAACCGGTTTAGCTGAAAAAACGCATTAAAGATATTGACATAGCAAGGGCTAAGAAATCTTTCAAAACATGAGCGTTTCTAGTGATGCAGATACGAAACGAGTGTCAAGTAAAACATTAGCGTTCAGTGTTCAACAGAAACACAATAACATGCTTAAAACGCACGAAGCGACTGAAGGAAGCGTTTAATATAAACCAGTAGTATTTTTTTTTATCTCTATAGAGCAGTGACATTTGCCGCCATATTGGCACCAGTATGGGTTTTGGAGGGCATAACTACAAGGTGCACTACATAAAAATGGATGGAAAAACAACGGAAGAGCGGATTTCTTAGGCTTAAAATAACGTTGTTTTCTCCAACAACAAAAAACGCGCGTTTTAGGTCTAAGAAATCACTCTTCACAGCATCGGCTTCAGTATGACGCCCTTCTGTTTCTCTCTGAAGTGCCCCTTGCAGCTAACCCGTTAAGGCTCCAGCATAGAGTTATATCAGGAGCGCATTATATACACGTCCTTTAGGACGTGGGAGTCACCATCGTTTTTGTGTTATAATGCATTCCAGCGCTTGTCGCAAGCTTACGAGGCATGCACGTTGTCCTCTTGCGGCCGTAATACGTACTAAAAAAAAAAGCGCTTCCACTAGCAACTTATCATTACCGGTGGGGAGTTTCGGTTTCGTATTTTTTTCCACCAATGGCAGCTTGGTTGCACAACAGCCAATCAGAGGTCGAATGTACTTTTACCTGACCAAGATTTCGTCTGGTTTGCAAGGCATCAAGCAGGGAGAGTGCATCAAGGATATAGCGATGCAATGCAGTCGGCCTTCGACTGGCTGGCTTCAAACTCCAGTCTAGAACTACCAAGATCGTTTTCGTTCCCGTAATGAAGGGGTAACCGTCTGTTATTGGTGTGCCACGCACTCTCCCACTTGAATAGAGTACCTAAGAATCGCCACTGGAGAAGAATTTACGCAATGTAAATACGGTTGTTTTAAAATATACTAAACACGTTTTAGAAAGATTTAGACAGAAAGATAACGGTTTTGTAGTGTTGGACGTCAAATGTGTTTAGCCCTAATATTCAAACACACGCTTAAAACACATGTTGCGTTGTAAACAAACGTCTGTCGTAGCGTTCGGGGCTGCAGTGAAGACGTGTGCAGCCACCTAGACAAACATTTTTTAGTGATCTTTTTAGTGTAGATGGCTGCACACTAGTCTTTACTGCCGTCCCCGGATGCTACGATCGGCGTTTGTTTATACTCGCTGCCCTTTCATTTCTCTCAGCGCAGAGATGTTTGCAACACATTTTAAACGTAAGCGTTTTCGTTTACGCAATCTAATAAGCTATTTGTTTATTTTCTTTAAAACGTTACACTTACATTGAAAAGTGGTAATTGGCCTATCCCTAACTTTTACGTGAAATTCACAGAAAAAATAAAATCCAAAACAAGTGAGGATTCCAGTGTGGTGTTACAGATTAGGTCAAATAAGGTAGTTAAGCAACTTCGACTGCATTTCACCAGGTGGGGAATGAGTTTCATGCAAGGAACATTGTTTGGGGCATTATTAGGTTAGGTTAGTTGCCTCGTCTCGGAATTTGTGGGGCACGGGGCAGGAATAAGGGGGGTGCTTTGGGCAGAGCCGTATTTAGCCTTGTGTGGGCCCTAGGCACAAAAGTGCTTTTGGGCCCTTCCTCCCCCGCCCCCTTAGCCTCCTTCCCCCGGCCGCCCCCCCCCCCCCCTCCATCAGAATTTCATATAAGAAAAACTCGACAGATAAGCAATTTTCTTATCTAGAGAACATATACATTCCGTGTACAGTTTTATACTTCAGTATGTTTTGGCTGCCTGCATTAGTGGTAGTATACTGGATTGTAAATTACAATAGGTTAGGAAAGTCGGTCAAGAACTATACAAATTCGGGAAAAATTAGTCTTCGTCATGTGAGCAACCTTCAATAATCAATATTGTCGTGCCGATTCCGTCACTGAGCTCTAACTCTAAAGTATATACATTCGAATCAATTTGTGTTAGTTGGAAATTGCAACTAACGCGTGACGCAGGCCATCTTACCGCCTCCTCACATTGTTTAGTTAATTTGAGACGTTTTCATTGACTGTTTTAATGATGACTTTTTCTGTGTGCCTCCTACCTTGAGTTTGCTGTGTGCATCTCATCCCAACCTAAGCGTAATATATATGTAGATACCTATAAACTAGTTCAGCCTTTAAATATGGAGGCAATTACAGTAGGCACCTTAGTCGATGCCAAGATAATACATTTGTTAGACGTGGTGGACCGTGGACTCTCCCTCCATGGTACAAAACAAGAGAAATAATTTCTCTTTCGTACAATGACGTAATTTATAACCTCATGGTTTGGTTTTGTAAAAGCGAAACATTGGGGCAAACCCAAACGTCTATACTCAATTTCTAAAGGTTTATTCGGGATTAAACATGCAAACGGCTCGTTTGAAGTAGCTGCATACAAACGTTTTTACATTCTGAAGATTTAGTTAGGGGTATTCCATCAGTGAAAATAAACCAGAGGTTTCAATATTCGTTCTGGAGAACATGCTCGGAGGGGCGCAAAAGGCCCTCGCATGGCACCATGGGAAAAACGCGATTCATACATAGCATTTATTTAACTTAGTTTAACTTTATTAATAACTTAACTCGCTCACTACGAGTATTACATGACATTGGCAATGAGAAAATTCAAATTAGTAACAAATGACAATAAAAGGATTCATTTTCATGAGGTTAATTTCATTTCTGGGGCAAAGGTGAGGATCGTCATACTGCAAGTGTATAAATATGATGAATACGCTTGAAAAAAGGTTAAGTACTGCAAGCGGAATAGCCTAGCAAACAATGATAAAAAAAATTTCAATTTTGAAAGTTACAAAGGGTTTCAAAGGGTTTAACGAGCGTTAACCACTCCTGGTCATCTGCCCGAAGCCCTAAGGCCTATACTAGTAGTAAAGTTACTACTAGTTTCTAACAATACTGTTTCACACTGGACTTCCTGCACTGTGAAAATCACCCCGGCTTCGATGAAAACGCACTTAAGCACTTAAGCACTGACTGGGGCCCAATCCAACCAGGCAACTAATCCCAGAAAGCATAATGGATGCACCACCGCACCCTAGTCGAACTTAAACAATGTTTAAACGTTGGTAAGAACAAAGAACAGTCTAAAACCTGAATTGATTGATATTTTATTTAATCCAAATATGTTAGAAATAAAAAAAAATAGAACTTAAAACGAAAAAGAAAATTTATGAACAAAAA
>JAHWFP010015035.1:27673-40428 GCA_023313725.1 Lithobius niger | reverse complement strand
CGTGAGATTTCAGGCAAACCCCCCCCCCCCATCACTACCACCACCACCACCACCTTCGTTACTGCTGTCGATCACGTTATGGACGCTTTACGCATTTGCAGTTAGCAATTTACCAGTATTTACTATTTATTCAATCATTTCGTATTTTAGTAGCATTTAATTTGTAACTAAAACGTTCATTCCGCTTACTATTTTTACGATTATCTGCGTTTCTAACAAGTGCCAAAGTTTTAATCCGTCTACTGGCCGGCGCATTCCACCTCTTAGTGACTGCGGTTATCGATTAGTATGTCAGCGGTGACTTCCGGTTCGCGTCGAATGTGAGGCTGGCTGAATGTGCGGATAACTTGACTGTGATGTCCTTAAGGCCGTTCAAAAAAGCATCGCGTCGGCATTTCACTGTTTTGTCTTGCCACACCTTTGATTTTGTGTGGCCTGCATTAAGCCACGTTTCATCTACGTAATAAATTGGCTTTTTCTGCTGCACGTGTGACTTAATTTGGCGTAAGTAACGTCGCCGCCATAACACAATGTCGTCTCTCTCAAGCAGGAGGGAATTCCGGCCGCGTTTTGCATAACGGAATCCAAGATCGCACACGACGCGTTGCATTGTCCGTAGCGTGAAGTTCGGTAATGAGTCGTCGTCATTGATGGCGTCACACACCTTTTTAGCAGTGGGAATTTCGTTGTTACGAAAGAAGGAGTGAACTTTCCTCCGTATGGCACACAAAGTAAACTCATCGTAGCGAAGCAGACGTGTACGCTGGCCTTTGGCTTTTGGATGGGTCTTTCCGGGAGTGCTCAGTTTTCCTTCCCTCTGCCGAAAATCTTTCTTGATGCTGAAAATGCTGCTTGACTTAACACCTGTCAGCTCTGCAGTCTTGGCTAAAACATCTTCTACTAACATTCCTGGGTTTTGACGGCGGGTCATGCTGTAAACATTCAACACTATTTGCTTCTCTCCACTGGTCAAGGGCTTGCCTTTACGATGATGCGAGTAATAACCGTGGGGTGAACACGCGGTCGCCATGTTTGAACACTAATGAAACTGAAACTGAAACTTGTTGCTACTGCGCAAGTCGTCCGCGCAGAACTATATGCTGCGCGCGTATGTTTATGTGGTAAACATGCGTAGCGCGGCTCCAAAGGTGGTCAGTCGCTACCTTTAGTGCGTTGGGTGTAAATTTCCGATCGCGCGGCCGCGAGTGCCGATTGGCGTGGCGGTACGTCCTTTGACGCCGCGCTCTTAAACTTCCGGTTTAGTCAAGTTGCTTATCCACCAAAACACAATCAACTCCTATGCTGCAAGATAGTAACCGGCCACTCTGCTTTGATGCTTTAAAATGGCTCGACCAGTAAGACAGGCGCTGTTGGAGATGAAGAAATCGGGTCTCCTGTCCCAGCGAGAAGTAAACAGTGGCGTAGTGTCAGTGGAAAAGTATTGCGAATTATGGAAGATAGCAGAAGGCTTGGGACTGGACGAGTTGGACTGGAATTTATATGGAGTAGTTGCAAGGGAAGGTGAGGAGGTGACAAATTTGGGATTAATGGTTCAAGATGTTAATAATGATGCAACCGACAACAATACTGGAGGCAACAATGCAGCCACCAGCAACAGCGCCGGTAATGACAATGGTAATAAGGATAGTCGTGCCGCAAATCAACGAGGTGTAATCACTAAAGGTAGGCCAGTAAATTCGTGACTTAACCCACCACAAATTGCAACAAAAGGTTTCATGGTTGTTCCTAACTGGAAAAAGTGTGCTGAATTCGTACAAAAATTGTTATCCAAGCTATCTTCTGCCATTTTCCTGGAATAAAATAGGGTTAATTTGAATATTATGGTTAAAAAATGTATGTAATACGTGTATGGAAATACAAAGGAAATTGTAGTGTACCGTACATTGTGAGGGCAGTTTTTTGCTGGCACCTACTCAAAACGATGTACACTTTAAGATTCTGAAGAGTGCCAGGCTGTAAACCTTAAGCTTTAAAGACGCCGACCAAAATAGCGCCCAAGTATTGCTCAATTTGTTGCCATTTGGCCTACCATGCAAGAACCGTTAGTGTTACAGAAAAGCAGTTTGTGTATCAGTTGTTTATATCTAAGGGTGGGAATGTCTTCTTTGAATCAAGGGTAATGAAAAGCTTCTACCACTATTAGGGACCGAGCCACACCCGTTTTACTAGTGGCTGGTATCACAGTTACGGTACAATTTTTCGCTCATTTCCAGCTTTAAACTGCTCCTGTGACGATTCTAATTAAGTTGGATGACTCCAAATAGCTCGAAAGCTGGGAATGTCGTCTTTGAATAAAGGGCAAGGAAAAATGTCTACTACTATTAGGGAACGACTCACGCACGTTTTACTAGGGGGTCAGTATCACAGTTACCCTTCAATTTTTGCTTATTTTCAACTTTAAACTGCTTTTGTGACGTTTATAACTTAGATGAATGACTCCAATTAGGTTTATTCGAAAGATGGGAATATCTTCTTTGATTCAAGGGCAAAGAAAAAGGTCTACCACTATTAGGGACCGAGCCATGCCTGTTTTACTAGGGGCTGGTATCACAATTACAGTTCAATTTTTTGCTCATTTTCAACTTTAAACTGCTATTGTGACGGTTATAATATAATACAGATGAATAACTCCAATTAGGTTTATTCGAAAGGTGGAAATATCTTCTTTGAATCAAGGGAAATGAAAAAAGATTACCACTATTAGGAATTTTGCCACGCCTGTGTGACTAGGGGCTGGTATCACAGTTACGATTCATTTTTCGCTCAATTTCAACTTTTAACGGCTTTTGTGGCGTTTATAATTCAGATGAACGACTTCAATTAGGTTTATTCGAAAGGTGTGAATATCTTCTTTGAATCAAGGGCAGTTGAAAGGGTCTACCACTATTAGGGATCGAGCCACCCTCGTTTTACTAGAAGCTGGTATCACACGTACCGTTCAATTTTTAGCTTATTTTCATTATTAAACTGCTCTTGTGGCGTTTATAATTTAGATGAATGACTCCAATTAGGTTTAGTCGAAGGGTGGGAATGTTCTCTTTGAATCAATGGTAATGAAAAGGGTCTACCACTATTAGGGACCGAGCCCATTTTACTGGGGTTGGTATCACAATTACCATTCAATTTTTCGCTCATTTTCAAATTTAAACTGCTCTTGTGACGGTTATAATTTAGATGAATGAATCCAATTAGGTTTATTCGTAAGGTGGGAATGTCGTCTTTGAATCAAGGGTAATGAAAAGGTCCACCACTATTGGAGACAGAGCCATGCCTGTTTTACTAAGGGCTGGTATTACAGTTATTATTCAATTTTTTGCATATTTTCAACGTTTGAACTGTATTAAACACAGAAAGGCAAAGGCTCAACAAGAGTTAAATAAATACAGATGTAAACCTATTTACGTTGCATTTTGGACTTATATGTCAGACTGCCTGAGTTGGGAATCGAACCCACGACCTTTGAAACTAAAGGCCGAAGTCCTACCGCTGAGCCATACTGAAATTGTACTTCGGTCTTTGCTTTCAAAGGTCGTGGGTTCGATTCCCCGCTCAGGCATTCTTGACATATAAGTCCAAAAGGCAACCTAAATGCAAACCTATTTATTCAAACCTATTTACGTTGCCTTCAGGACTTGTACGTTACTCTGCCTGAGCGGGCGAATCAAACCCATGACCTTTGAAACCAAAGGCTGAGGTTTTACCACTGAGCCAAAGTGACATGGCCAAAACGAAATGCTACCTTTGGACGTTTCTTTTTGGCCGTGTCAGTACGGCTTAGTGGTAGGACCTCGTCCTTTGGTTTCAAAGGTCGTGGCTTCGATTCCCCGCTCGGTCAGTCTGACATATAAGTCCAAAATGCAACGTAAATAGGTTTGCATCTGTCTTTATTTTGAACGTTAACTGTGGTACCAGCTCCTAGTAAAACAGGGGTGGTTCGGGTCCTAATAGTGCTAGACTTTTTTCATTGCCCTTGATTCAAAGAAGAGTCCCACCTTTCGAATGACTTAGGTTGGATCATCCACTTGAATTATAAACGACGCAACAGCAATTGAAAGTTTAAGTTGTATTCACAAATTCTATAAGCATTAAATTAGCCAAAATGGCCGAAAACGGCCCAACATGACCGTTTTTTTCAATAGCCGTGATATGTGGAAAAAAGATATGGGACCTACATTGTAGATTACATTATTGTAAACAACTTATATACAAACCGTTTTTGTGTAACACTAAAGGTTCTTGCGTAATAGACCAAAATGACTAAAACTGTGTAAACATTGGGCTCCATTTTGGTCGCCATCTTCAATGCTCAAGGTTTTCAGCCTGATATCTTTTCGGAATCTTAAAGTGCACATCCTTTTGAGTAGGTTCTAGAAAAGAACTGCCCTCAAAATGCAAGGTAAATTAATATTCTATTCTAATATATGTATTAAATGCATTTTTTAACTATAACATGCAAATTAACCCTATTTTTTCCAGAAAAACGGCAGCAGATAGTGTGGATAACAATTTTCTTTCGAATTCTGCACGCTTTTTCCAGTCAGGAACAACCATAAAACCCTTTTTTGCAATTTGTGGTGGGTTAACCCATTTTTCAGCCTGTATTTACTCGCCTATGGTGCATACCGTAGGCTTCCCAGTGTTGCAGTTGGAAGTTTGAATAATGGCAGGTCGAAGTCTTATGTGGACGCGGTGGCTGCTGGCAAGGGGCAGTAAACGGGGGAAGAAGTGATTGAAGCTGATGGTGTTTTGGAAGAAGATGGTGAGGAAGACATGTCTGACCCAGGTCAGGATGAAGTACGTGATCTGGCCTGGATCAAACGATTTTACAAGGGCTGCGTGTCCAATGTGTGCATGGAGAGGTCTTTGGTTATCGTGGTGGACCAGGCGGGCCGCCCCTACATGTTGCAAAATTTGCGGGACGCCTTAGCTTCAGTGGTAGACTTGCGTCGTATTGTGGGGATGGGCTGGTTACGAGCAAATAATGCCTTCCAAGTTCAGTTCGGAGGCCGGGAGGCCAAGTTGTTGGTAAAACAGGCAGGGCGGCTCACAGTTGGAGGCCACCAGGCGGTGGTGTATGACCTACACGATCGTTCACTAAAGTTTAGGTTGCACTGGTTGCCACTCGACGTACCAGACATTGTGATTGTGAGGGCGCTGTCCGGGTACGAGGAAATTGTTGATCTTCGCCATGAATTGCACTCCATGGACAGTATACACCACTGCCGCACGGGGGTCCGGTCTGGTGTTTTGAAACTGAAGGACTCGTTTTTAATTGACAAACAGACATGGTCGGTGTGCTTGGCATTGCAGGGTTGTTGGCAGTATCAGACAGGCCACCACGTTGCCTAAAATGCGCCAAGCGTGGGCACGTTCGGCATTTTTGCCACTTGGTCTTCTGCAAATTATGTAAGGTGGTCGTACAGCGTGATTCCTTGTGTGCCCATTTGGCACCACCTAGGGACGTTTCTGTTGAGGTCTCTATTCCCGGGGCTGATGATCGGCAAACCGGTGCACCAGCGCTTCAATCAACTGACGAATGGGTGCTTCCATGTAGGTCGAGACGGCGCAAGACATCGGTGTCTCGCTCGGGCATGGCAAGTTCGCCGCTGCTCCCGAAGCATGCAGCGGTAGACCAGAATCGGTTCCTGCCTTTTCCAGTGGACCAACATGACGTGTTTTTTGTCAGTGCTAGTCATGGAGGTTTGTGTTCATCAGAACCTGTTTGTGTGCCAGAGTCCGTGTGCGCTCCTGATAAGGTGATCCCATATTGTGTGGTTTCTGAAAGCCCAGTGTAGTGCAGCTCTGGTGAGGGTGTCTCTTCAGAATTGGTGCCAGCAGTTTGACTGTGCTGCTAAAGATTTGACCAGTGAGTGTATAGGTGACGAGACAAGTTTGGATGCCAGCAAAGTTTCTAGCTGGGCAGGTGATTGCGACATTGTTATGTCCAGTGAGGAGTTGCTTCCTGATGATGAATGGGATAGTGAGTGTACTAGGGTTAGTGGTTCTAGCACACTAGAGGGGAACAATAAATTGTTAACGGTCCAGGTGTCCCCTTGACTGGCTGAACTAATCTCCAAACCTGACCTTTTTTCCTGTTCACTGTCTGTTCATGGAACGTACGGGGAGTGGGGAATAAGGGAGAGGATTTAGATGTTTTGGGATCTAAGGTTGAAATTTTAGGGCTAATCGAGACCAGACTTCCAGCTGGTGTTGTTCCCATTTTGAGGGGGTATGTCGGGGGCGACCACTACGAACTCATGCTCGTAGTACGGCACATCTTAACGAATGAACCACTACCAGCATGCGTTCGTAGTCAAGCTCTTCAGCTTGTATGGAGTTTTATTACGTCAGAGGGAAGTCTGGTTTGGCAGAAACAAAGCCTCGTGGCTTGTGCTACGTCTTCTAAATATATTGTCTTGTAATCACGTGATCATGACGTAAACAAAATGTGGTCGACTCGTAGAGACGAATCGTTGTAAACGTCATCGATTGCTGACGTCGTAACAAGTGGGAGTTTAGGCCTATCTAGCGGGAGTTTCGGACATACTTCTCTTGTTATGCAGCGGCTCGTAATACAGTTACTTGTGCAGTTGTTTACTTTCGTATTTGAAATATTAAAGATGAGGACAGTTCTAAAGAGGACGTAAATGATATTTACTGGGATGGATTGGAAGTTAGCAATTCATAGGATAAAAGTTTTAGCAAAAGTGACTACGATGCAGCGCAAAATTCGGCTGTTGTTGTTGACGGCTGAGAAATGCTCAGTGATCCGTTTGGTGATCGCCGTAGAGAAAGTGTACCCGACTTTACACCACCGTACGAAGGGTTTCATCCAGTTACGGGATTTCTATATTGAGAACCCCAATAGAATGTTTGAAAGTATTTATGACGGGCAAAATCATTGGATATTTGTGCGACTGGACATACAAACGAGCAGCTGCGTATTTTGCCACGAATCCAGCAAAAAAAAACCCGTAAAGTATGTAGTTTGAAGTCGCGCACGTAGTGGCCCAGATATGACAGTTTTTCTTCTATTTATGCTTCTGATGAAGCTTACTAATCTGCCAAAAATTGCTGAGTATTCGTCTAAAAGTTTGCTTGTGACTGGCCCACCTTGTTACGTAAAAGAAGTTATGAGCAGAAATCGATTTATATCTATTTTGAAGTTTTTGCGTTTCTCGGATTCCGCACTTGCAAGCGACAGTAACATTATACTGAATATTTATCAGCACGAGGAAAATGCGTTCAATACATGTGAAGTGAATTTGTTCCAAAAACAGCAAGAATATTGTGCCATGATTTTTACTTGCACAGTAATTTACAGTTGCACGGTGTTGTGTAGTGAAAAAAGTGCAGTAAAATGCAGTAAATTTTGTATGTGTAGGCCTAAATTAGTAGGAAGCCCTACACCATTTGTGGTACAACCCACTGATTCTTAGTGCATTATGCTGCAGTGATGTGCAGAAAACGTGCAGCGATGTGCAATGTGTAAAAAGCCTTGGATTAAAACACTAAAATCAATTTCAACAGCTACATCAAAAAAAGGTAAGCGACGACATTTGTTTTTGCACTTATTTTGGGGGCTTTCCTGCGCTACAAAAAAACCTGGTTTCTGGGATACAACATCGTTTTCTGGGGCTGGTCGCAAAGGGGTTAAGGAGTGGGTTCCTTTTTCCACCCCTCCTTTTCCCTGTGTAGAGGATTTGACGCTTGTGTTTTCAGGGTGTGGTGGGGTGCTGAGTGGGTGACTATTGGGTTCGTGCACATTAATGGAGGTGTGTCCAGGCCATGAGTGGGTAGGATGGGTGGGGTCTCTTCCGGGGCTGCTAGTTCTAGGGGGACTTTAATGCTCACCACTGGCTCTGGGGTAGTGCCCATTGTGACACTCGGGGTCGTATTATCGCTGACTCGCTGGACAGCCTTGGCCTCTCGGTGGTGCAAAATGGCACCCCAACGTTCGTCAGAATGTATGGAGGCACGGCCAGGAATCGGTGTTGCTTATGTTCCTGTGCACGAGCGACTTGGCCTCCCGTTTTTTCGTTTGAGATCTCTGCGGATTTATACCGGAGTGACCATTTTACGGTGGCGCTGTCTTGGGTTGCGGCGGGCAGAAGGGTCTTCAATAGGCCAGTGTTCAGTGCTGGTCCGGTGGTCAGTTCCGGTAGTTTTGGCCAGTGGATCCAAAAGTTTGTCAAAAGGAATAGGTATGGTGAGCGGTTTTCTCACGGTAGCAACGATAGGCGTAGGAAAGATGCAGTGTGGTGGACTCCAGCGTGTACCTTGGCTGTTAGGGACCGGCGGCGGGCTTGGCAGTGTTTTTTTCCGCCCTCGGTCTAACGTTAGGTGGTTTGAGTTTCTTGTGGTCACCCAAGAGTCAAGGTTTATTCTTCGTTGGGAGAAGGCACAGTTTGGGGCCAGACTTTGTGAGCGGGTGTCCCAGGGTCTGCCTGTTACGCAGGTTTGGGCCTTGGTTCGTTCCCAGGACACCCACTCTGTGGTTGCGTGGGTTTTCGATAAGGCCGAGGAAGTTCTCAGTGGACCAAGTATGGTTGAAGCATTCAACACCAATTTTGCGGAGGTGTACGGCTACCCTAGAGGTGGTCCCCCTCCTATGGCTGTCCTGGATGAGCCCGGTGAGCATGACCTACCTCTTGTAATGGGTGAGCTTTCCGCCACCTTAAGCTCTTGCCGGCCTGGGAGTGCTCCTGGGAGGATTGATAGAGTCACTTATGGCGATTTGCAGAGTCTTGGTGGGGGGGGGGGGGGCACGAGGCCCTTTTGGATTTTCTCCAGCATTGCTTCAATGGAGCCCCTGTGCCAAGCTCCTTGCTTTTCTCGGTCCTGAACCCAGTACTCGGCTGGGGCGAGGTCTGCACTGCTGTTGCGAGCTATAGGCCTATTGCACTTTTCTCTTGTGTGCGCAAGGTTTACGAGAGGTTTGGCAGGTTGAAGGCTCCGGTAGGCTGTTCAGTGCACAGTTCGGCTTCTGGAAGAATCGGGGTGCTCAGGATGCTGTGCTGTATCTCGAGTCCGGTATCCAGGAGGCATGGGTTAACTGTTGTTTTGTATTCGTAGTCGTCTTAGACATTAAGGCCGCCATTATGGTTGACATTTAGTGGGTGGAGTATTCCCTTGGTGGTCTGAGTGTCAGTAGGAAGCTAAAGGCGACTATCTTGGTCTTGCTGGGTAAGCGATGTTTTGCCACCAGGGTCGAGGGTGCCTGGTCGGGCGGTAGAGGCCTTCCTTAGGACAGCTGGTTGAGTCTGGCTCTCTTCGCAGTAGCGAATAATGCGGTCCTTGTTGAAATGAGCGCAACGGTCAACGTGGTCGCCTACGCGGATGATGTTGCTGTCTGGCTGGCTGGGACTGATCTTGAGGCAGTCCTTGCCACCTTGGAACTGCCTATCGGCAGAGGATCTCTCACTCTGGCTGCGAGGGGCCTTCAGTTATCTAGTGCCAAAACGGAACTAATGATCTTCAGACGTGGGCAAACCTGGGAAGGGTCACTTGTGGTCGACGGTGTTCGTGTCAAGTCAAAGACTAAGATCCGTTACCTCGGCTTTTGGCTGGACCCTCCAGTGGATGCACGATGTGACAGTAGTTAAGGAAAAAATCGCTGCGAGGTCAAACGTCTTAAAGGCGCTGGCCGGAAATAGGTCTACTGCTAAGCATGGTACGTTGGTGTCCTTTTATAGGGTGTACTTTCGTTCCTGTGTAGACTATCACATTCCTGTGGTGGTCAGCTGTAGGCAAGTCATTCAGAACATTCAGGTAGCTCTGAACATTGGTTTTCGTGTGGTTTCGGGGTGTCTGCCCTCTACGCCTGTTCTCGCCTTGCACATCGAGACAGGGGAATCCCCAGTTCATTTCCGTGCAAGGGAGCTTCTGACTAAGATATGCAAACGAATGCTAGCCAGGGGTCAGTCTGACCCTTTGGCCTCTATTCTGTCGGACTATACGGCTTTGTTGCAAGGTGCCTGTGACTTGTTTGGGGCTCCTGGTGTTGAGGCATCCCTCCTCCGGCATGAGGGACTTGTTGATTTCTCTGGTGCCCGTCTGCTGCGGTAGCTCTAACAGATAAGGGGGTCCTGGTGCACCGGGGGTAGGCGTGTCATCTGATCTACTGTGATGCGTCTTTCAACAAAGTTGATCACGGGGGAGGGTGGGGTGTGTATTCCTAGCCTTCGCTTGGAGTGCCCATCTCCCGTCTGCTTTTGTTGGTGAGCTGATCGCCATGTCCGTGGCTATGGACATAGAGTCCGGTCTGTGCCTGCCTGAGTTTTGTTGTCTTGTCTGACTCGCTAGCGGGTGTGGGGTTCCTACACCAGTCTTTTCAGTCTTTACAGTGCAGTCACCCGATAGCTTTCGAAATTGGGTGGAGGCTTTTCACTCTCGGCCAGTGTGGTCGGCAGGCTTCGATCAGTTGGGTCAAGGGCCACGCTGGGTGCTTTGGGAATGAACTGGCTGATGGCCTTGCCAGACAGGGTACTACAGAGGGTGCTAACATGGTCACTTTCGTTGTGGGCCCAAGTGATCTACGCACGATTGTCAAGGGGATTTTCGTGAAAGAGTGGGTAGCTGAGTGGTCTACAGAGTTGGTAGGCTGCAGTTTGTTTGGATTACACCCCTCAGTTGTCTGCCCCTGAGCCCTCAACAGCCTCTCCCGTAAAGAGGCTGGTGTGATCTCCGGGTTACGCACCGGGCATGTCCCGCTTCGGGCTCACCTGTTCCGGCTTGGGTGGGTGCGGTCGCCGGTTTGTGCATGTGGTGGTGGCGAGGAGTTCGTGCGTCACTTCCTCTTAGAGTGCCCTCGCTGGGTGGCTCAGTGGCAGTTTGCGCATATTGATGAGATAGACCCTCTAGTTACGACCCGTGGTGTCACTCCTCATTCTGCGGCTGGTGTTCGTTCTCTGCGCATGACAATTGGCGTCTGTAATGCAACCCGGCGTCTAGTGTAACATTTCTTGTTCGTTCGCCTTCCCCCGTTCCCCTTGGTTTCATTTTGGAGCGTCCAGTTAAAGTGCAATAGGGTGAGCAGGTGGTAAAGGTTGTGCTGTTTGTTCGGCTTAGATTTTAAGTATGTTAGGAATATTTTTTTTTTAAGTTAGAGCGAATGAATTTGTGGGCCTGTAAGCTATTAAATAAAGTAAAGTAAAGCAAGATAGTAATGATAGACCTCTTGCTCCGCAGTAATTGTTGCTGTGCAATTCGAAACAGTTCAGCTCAGCTCCGAAAGCCCGCGTTTACGAAATAAGTTAGCCATTCCATCGTGTTTAGGTGCCAATTTCGAGGCCAGTATGCCTCGAAATTAACAATGTGGTTTAGTTTGATTCGAAACTATATGCCTTTAGCTGAAACACGAATTCTTTCATTTTACCAATTATCAATCAACGCTTTAGACGAAATTGTTAGGCACCGTAGCAAACACATAACACGTGCAGAAGAATGAAAAGCGATTAAAGTGATTGTTTACTTATACTTACTTTCTTACTTACTTCAATGACTATTACTTTCTTACTTAGTTCAACGACCTTATTATGTAGATGTTATCGTAAACTAAAACTGGTGAAACGGGCACCATTGAAAAGGGGTGACATGACAGACTAAAATAGGAAAAGTTATTAATTTTTGGTAGCATTGTTCTTTTTCCTTCATTGTCTGATTACTACTCTATTGGATTAACTTAGTGAATGTCTTGGTCTGTTGGTATCACTCCTTTAAAGGAATGAGCCTGTTGCAAAACATGTGTACTGGCGTGTTTAATCTTTCCATGGTGGGCATTTCATTTCCGTTTCCTTCTTCTTGAACCTTCCAGAGCTTTCCATTTCCCATAATGCCCTTGTTATTTCGTGGTTGTCAGCGGTAATCAAACCGCATAAAAGACGCGGTCCGAGCATGAAATGTCAGGTCGCCTCCACGGTAGCCGTTTGGCTGGTCCTCTCTCCCTTTTGCGGAAATAGCTAAGGGGAAAGCCTCAAACCAAAGTGGGTGGCCCTAACGAAGTTGGTAAATATGGGTCAATGCGAATGAATTTGCTTATACCAATGTATCGCGTGTTAGTCCCTGACGAAACCTCTTTACCAATCCTCGAGACCGCCATTCCCTAAGGGATGCCTTCCAATGAATACCTTGTAGCAGATATCCACCACGGGTTTTTTTTAGGCCAAAGTGATCCCTCTGGGTTCCTAAATTGCCTAAAATGGGTTAGTTTACATCCCCTCCTCTCGCCTCTCCCCTCCCCTGGGTTCAGTTAAGCCTTTTTTCCCCAAACCTAACCCAAGCTTAAAATTCCCCTACGTTCATTCTGGTTTCAGTCTAATTTCTGGCTCTCTCAACCTTAGGCTGTTTTCGACATTGTGGTGCCGAAACCCGGGAAAGGGCTGGCTTCCCTTTGGTTTTTTTCTTCCTGGGAATGGATCAGGATCCTTTAGATTGGTGATTTTCGTTAAGCCCACTTTAGGTTTCTTTTTTTGGGATGTTGTTAGGCCCATTTAGACTTTTTTTCAGAACTTAAGGTTACGACTTAAGGTGACTTAAGCTGAGTAATGGTTAAGCCCGGGCCTTAAAGGCGGGTTGCCACCAAACGAAAGCTTGCAGCAAGCAAAGGAATGCAGAAATAAATATCTTTTAATACAACAAACAAGCCAGATGCATTCTTAATCATTGAGTAAAAATTTAGGACTTCCTCGTGCACCTGGAAGCCAGCTGTAAAAATTAACGATATTAATGACACT
>JAHWFP010015035.1:17212-27573 GCA_023313725.1 Lithobius niger | reverse complement strand
CGTGCACCTGGAAGCCAGCTGTAAAAATTAACGATATTAATGACACTTGATGGCGCCACGGTAGAATATGAAGAAAATATTCTGGCGCCATCTAGTGTCATTAATATCGTTAATTTTTACAGCTGGCTTCCAGGTGCACGAGGAAGTCCTAGATGGCGCCACGGTAGAATATGAAGAAAATATTCTGGCGCCATCTAGTGACAGCAATATCGTTAATCTTTACAGCTTGCTCACAAGTCCACGAGGACGTTCCAAATTTTTACTCAATAATTAGAGGCCCGACGCTTGTTTGTTGTGTTAAAAGGTATTGCTTTGTGCATTCCTTTGCTTGCTGCGAGCAAGCGAAGAGAGAACTCCATAGGGCTAGGTGCTGTAGCCTTCATTTGGTGGCAACTCACCTTTAAGTTCTATTGTTTAGTTAGGCCTACGCCACTAGTTAAGCCTAAGGTTCTTTGATTGCTCTCAAATTTGGTGTGGAAATGTAGGTTGGCATGGGGAATTCATTTTCAGGTTTTTGGCTTTAAGCCTTTTTCAGGCCTATTTTTTATTTTTAGGCCGATTTGGGATTTTCGGACTTATAAGGTAAAATAAAAACGTTTTTACTTCGAACGATTTTTAATTTAAGGCTTAGTTTAGCTGTAAAAGCAATTTTAGAATTTGGGTGTAGATTAAGTGAAAGGGACCATTTTATTTTAATAATAATAATAATAATATAATTTACCACATAGTGGAAGGGTAACAGAAGGGCTTGGGACCGCTTACTCTGTTCCTGGTTAAAAGTGAAATAACGGTATTTACGTGCATGTCACAATCGGCCGTTTCAGAAATTTGTCTAGTCGTTCAGAATGCAATAACCTACGAAATCCTGCTTCAGATGTCGCATTTACTGTCTCCGCACGAAGGGCATTCCAAATTGGGACGACTCGGACCGAAAAAAAATTTCGACGACATTCAAGATGACAAAGAGGGACAGCGAGTTTCCAATTATGACCCCGAGTGCGATTTGGGTAAGGTGCGTAGTCAAAGAACGGCAAATCTACAGAGATAAACCCATGGAGAATCTTAAATGTTAAGATGAGATCAAATCTCATTCTGCGAAGTTCAAGGAGTTCCAAACCCACCCTTGCAAGGCGCTCCCCATAGCAAACCTCACGAAAGCCAGCTAAGCCTTTTGTAAACCTTCGTTGAACGCGCTCCAGGAGGTCAATGTCCCGTGCCAAATATGGGGACCAAACCGGCGTTGCATACTCGAGGAGGGGACGCACAAAGACCTTAAAGGCCCAAACTTTCGTCATATGATCCCCGGACCTGAAGCATCTATTAACCAAAGCACAACGGCGGTATGCAGATGCACAGACCTTTTCGCAGTGAAGCGAAGATTTCAGATTACTGGAGAACCAAACTCCCAGGTCGCGGACCTCGGTAAAAACTGGTAACTGTGACTGTTCCAAAAAATAATTACGACAAGTTAATTGGTTGCCCACATGGAAGGAGTGGCACTTCTGGATTGAAAGTGGTAGTTGCCACACCTTTGACCATTCGGCCACATTTAGCACCTGAGACTCCAAGTCTGGTGAGTTGTACTTGGTGAAATTTTCTGCTCCAAGTTTCAGGTCGTCTGCGAATTTGAAGCCATAGGTACTTTCACATGAAAATTTCAAATCATTTAAATAGATTATAAAAAGCAGTGGTCCCAGGACGGAGCCTTGGGGTACCCCACATGGAACAGGCACCCAAGACGATGGTGTATTTGCAACGATTACTCGCTGGGTGCGGTTTGCCAAGAATGCACTTAGCCAGGCTTTTAATTCACCAACAATGCCGCAGCCATCAATCTTGAGAAGCAATTTGCGATGGACAACAGACTCGAAAGCCTTTTTAAAATCAAAGTATACAACATCCGTTGGAATTCCCTCATCGAGTGCAGAGGTCCAACGGTCAAGGACTGCCAGTAACTGATGAGTAGCCGATCTGTGTGGCAGAAAGCCAAACTGGTCCTGTGTAATTATGGAGTTAACACTGGAAAAGTGAATTAAATTGTCTCTAATAATAGATTCCATAATTTTACAAGCCACACACGTCAAAGCAATCGGCCTGTAATTAAGTGGATCGGATGGAGAACCCTTTTTAAAAACGGGTACAACATGTGCAGTACTCCAGGTACTTGGAAGCACACCCTGGGTGTACGAACACGTAAAGAGTTTTGAAAGTGGGTAGCTAATGACCCAAGCAATCTCCTTGTAAAGATATGCTGAAAAACCGTCTGGTCCGCAGGACTTACTTGGTTTAAGTCTGTTAATGGTTTGATAAACCTTATTAACACGAAAAGTTGTCTGTGGACATAGAGTGGACTGTTGAGATAGCTGTCTTTCTGGAATTGCACAGTTGCCATCATCAACAACAATATTTGACACAAAAGAATCACTAAGTATTTTTGCTTTGGCCTGGTTCTCAGTAATAAATGAGTTCCCAACTTTAAAAGGTGGTAACGCTCGTGATGAAGAATTCAGTTTACGATAAAGTTTAAAGAGTGATGAGAAGTTACCCTCACGAATCGTTGCGACTTCCTGCTCCTTGTACCACGTTTCTATAGCTTCTGAATAATTTTTACGTGCCTTATTATATGCACGCAATGTGTCCGGGCACTGATTTGACTTATATTTATGCCAAAGTTTAAGTTTCAATCGGCACTGCTTGGCAATATGATGCGGTATGTCTCTATGACCATGTTTGAAGGGTTGTGGCACCTTTCGACACTCTTCAACGTGTCCGGACAAAATCTGATGGAAACATATCCACATCTGTTCAATATGCGGATGTGTATCAAAAATTAGCGCATCCCAATCAACATCCATTTTGAAGATGGAGCTTCTCTGTGAAGGAATTTTCTATTTTCGTGGTTGTTCTAAGGAACAATATTTCGCTTGTATATAGCAAGAATGTCATTTTTCGTGGTGGTGTGCTCATAAGGAGCAAATTTCTTTTCGGCGGTTTTTTTCCCATAATCAACTTTTTTCGACCTTTTCAGAACTAACTTAATTTTATATTATGCAATGTATGTCTGGTTTATGTAAGTCATTTCTTAGTATTGATGTTTCGGTCTTTTTCGATGCTTAGTTCACGTCTTGGAGACGGTAGTTTCAATGTTGGATATTTTTAGTAGCAGGTGCAGTATTTTAATATTTCAAAGGACTTTCAGGTTTGCAAATGTTAGAAACTTGGGATATTGGTCGTCTTCGGGACATTGGGTCTTGGGACATTGGTCGTCTTGGGGACTTTGGGTGTCAGGTATTGTTCGTGGAAATAAGCTCTTTCAAGTTTACAAGTTTAAAAACAAGATTTGCACGGTGGATTTTCAGCTTCTTGTGGGTTGTGGAGGATGTTGCAAATCTGGCATGTTTGCTGGGGCCCATGGCTGATCAAGTCTTATGTGTTTAATCTTAAATAGGTGAGCATATCTATGACCTGTGATTTCATTTCCGATTTCTGCTTCTCGTACCTTTTAGAGCTTTCCATTTCCCACAATACCCTTGTTATTTTGTGATTGTCAGGGGTATCCGAACCGCATAAAGGAAGCGGTCCGTGCATGAAAAGGCAGTTCGCCTGCGGCCCAGAACAAACTCTCTCCCCCACTAGTTAGGGTCCCTGGTTCAGTAAATCATTTTTTCTCAAAACCTAACCCAAGCCTAAAATTCCGCAACTTTCATTCTGATTGTAGTCTAATTTCTTGCTCGCCCAACCTTAGGCTATTTTCAACAGAGCCTTTCTAAACTAGAACGGAATACCAGTGTTGGCCGTTGATATTGCACATCTTGTTTGATTTGTTTCATGGAATATGAATAGCTAATTTATTGCAGTATCAAAAGTACTGCAGTCATATGTTCATTTTCACATGGGAAAGGCTTACCAATACTGCACTGTGGAATTTAACATGGGGTAGGCTGCGTCAGTGAGTCAGATTTTGTTTAGTCAACACAAAACTCAGAATTCGGACTATAATTAATTGTGCTACTGAATGCACTGATATGTAATAATTTGCTCGTGCCCCACAATAATCTGAGTGCCCCATCCTCCATTCTACAATAGCTCGGAGCATTCCATCACCCTCTGTCTAAGATAACTTGTAATACAGAAAACCGAATAGAGCTGAACGGAACTGTGCCTATCCAAGTTAATAACAAACAATTGGACCCGGTCCAACCGCTTATATGTCCATCATTCGGCATCGTGTGGATTATCGTCTAGCTGAACGGACTTTTACGAGTCTTTGTGCTCTTAATAGTCCTGCAGTAGCACTTTACATGTATTTTCGCTCGTTTTTGATTAAGTATCGGTGCTATAGGTTGACCGCAGGTTCGTCTGCCATATTGACTGAGCCTATACCACACGGAACTAACAGAATATTCGGTTCGAGTAGCGGAATTTCTGTCCATCTGTAAGAGATGGACAGCGGGTTAGTGTGACGCAGAAAAACCATGCATCCTTTCTATCCCAGAATGCATCGTTTACAGAACGACGGAAATTCCACTCCTCAAACGTGTTCTGTAGGCCTCAGCCAACATGGCAGACGATGCTTAATTATAACTCAATTATAAAAATACGTTAAATATGCTCTACCGTGCCTAACAGCAGCAAAAGTTCGTAAAAGTTCGTTCTTCTAGACGATAATCCACACAATGATGGACATATAAGGGCAGGGAGAAGCAGGCTCTGTGAAGAGCAGGCTCTGTGAAAAGATTCTTTTTTGATGTGCAGGTCTAACTTGAACAGGCACATGTGTTTCTTTCTTACAGTTTTCTGCATTTTCAGAGCATAAGGATTTCCAATAGCTTGACAAAAAAAGATGCTGCTGACAATACTAAAACAGGCACAATATAAATATCTTGCTTACCAACCAGTCAAACCATCGTATGCGATTGTGCCCTAAGTTCTAGTATCCCGAGTTCAGAATTCGAAAGGTTACACAGATCGTACTGTAAAGAAATCTTAACACCAATGTACTTAAACTGCTGCTTAGGTGTCCATTCATGGACGTAATGCGCGTGTATAATCACTTTGTCGATTTGACAGGCTAGGTTTGCTATTTGACCATCAGGCTTTATCTTTTTCAGGAAGTATATTACAATTTTGATTAGGCGATCTATTAGCATAAATCCGTTCCATTTTCCCAGTATTTGATTCCAGAAAGTCCGATCACGAGTAAATTATTGGTAAGCATAGTTTAGAACCCTTGAGCCGTAACCAGACTGGCTGCTCGCGGCTGCACGGAGTCTCAGTATGGTGTAAAAATTACTTCAGTATCGGTCCTTAACGCAACACCAATGATACGATTGCAGCAATTTTGACCTTGTAGGTACGCAGTCACGCATTGCTTCGCACGAAATTTTCTTCTGTCTGGAGAGGCCGTTACTGTTGCGTTATGCGTCAGACCTAACGCGAATAAAAAGCGAACGTATAGCATCACGTGCGCATCTGTGACCGGCCCTTATTTAAATACTGCCTTATGAATGTTAATAAGGGGTCCAATTGCCTAGCCAGACCAGCCAGGCAGTCAGCCTTTAAGAAAGCTAGTGCCACTTAATTTGCACCATTATGCCATTTCCATGGTATTGTTATTTCTACCCAGACTTGAACGAATCAATGAATGCGTCTTGATATTATACTCTATTCACTGCATCACACCTACACTAGTAGATCTTCAGTAATTCAGGGGTGGGCTTGTTACTTCAACTTGCCACTACACACGTGGCAAGGCAGAACACACTCCGTTATACTATGTTAATAGGTATTTCAAGGTGTAAATTTAGAGCGTGTGTTTCGTATTTGACTGCTAATAATTATTGACTAAATTATAAACCCACACTTTAGTAAACCTACCCCGACTTCATGTAATTTCCATTTTAAATTATCACACTAACCCAACAACTTCCAAAAAAAAAGGGGATCCCTTACATAGGCATACTTCGTAGTAGTGCCAGTGCACGTGGTAAGGCTGCTACTGCTACAGTCATAGAAGTTTTTAATAGTTTACCTGGAAGACTTTATCAGAAAAATTGAAGATTGGCTTGTCCACTGGTTGTCGCATTGCTGATGTAGGTCTATGACTAGTACTTCTTACGTTTATAGTCTCGATAAAGCTCAAGCTTTATACTTTTGTCCGAAAATGGCACCTTTAACTTCAAAACACGATTGTGCGGTTGCATTCCACTGTAATCACTTTTTTATGGCAAACGCATACAGATACAGTATTAGTAACAAAACTGGATCTGGAAAGCTAGGTCTACCATATGATCGTTTACCGATCATAGCTACTGAAATCAAATGCTGTAAAAATGGAATTAAATCGAAATAAAATTGTAAGATACTTTCCTACAAAATTATAAATATGATGATGATATTGATGATAAATATGATGGTGACAATTTTTCAAGTTATCAAAATGGCAGGCAAGCAAACGAATTTCGCTGTGCCAAGGTTGCTATCATGGATGGAACGGCTATTGCCAATCCCAAAAGCAGCTACACCACTTCATCACCATTGGCAGCTCTGTTTTTTCAATGATCATTGGGACTTGGCCTGGTCTGGTCTTAGATAAATCGCTTGCAACCTGGTACGGTTTGGTTGCTCCTGTGTATGTCGATGTTTAATAGAATTAAGTTTCTTCAAGCCAGTTTTTGCGCACACTGGCTAACAAAAGCTTTCGCCGGATTAAGTTTATTCAAATCAAGTTTTGTGCACACTGACTAACAAATGCTGATTTTCGTTCGCTTCGCTCACTCAATTAGCACGTCTGTGACTCGGTGTCCAGGCACTGACATTTAAATATTTCTATGAGAAGTAAATAAATGTGCTTCTTTCTGTACAACAAAGTTGAAATCTTTAGCCCCGCGGCATTGACATTTTTCGTTTCTGGGAGAGGCAGACAGTAATTGGCCGGCAAAACAATTTAACTACGTACCGATATCCGCATCGCAGCCCTCTTGTAACAATATAAGAATGCAGGAACATAACAATGAACGGGGCTACACTACAACGATGAAGGACACAACAATGAAACAGGGCTGTTCTCTGCACCGGAGCTGAGAACTACTCGATTATTTTTTGAACGAAACCCGTGTTACACGTCCCATTGTGTAAATTTAACCACCCAAAACCAAAACTGGTAAGAGAAGCCGCCAAGTTTACAAAAAGGGTCGGCCTTTTAAAGTAGTGATATCATTCAACCAGGGAAAGGCCGCCAAGGTTAATCCTATTAGCCAAGTTAATCGCACCTACTAATAGTTCGAAGGTTAAATAAAAACTAGAAGATTGCTACTAGCGGTAGCAATCTTCAAGTTTTCATTTAACGTCCAAAGAATTATTCGGTGCGATTAACTTGGCTAATAGGATTAACCTTTGCGGCCAATCCCTGGTTGAATGATATCACTACTTTGAAAGGCCGACCTTTTTTGTAAACTTGGCGGCTTCTCTTACCAGTTTTGGATTTGGGTGGATATCACGACTTTCATAGGCCTGTGAATGACTAAGAATCCCACGGTGTAATTGTCACCCCTACCTTTTTTGTGTGGAGGTATTTTATTGTATGAATGATCTCCTTCATAAATTTCACATTTGCTATTGTCATTCCAAATAAATTAATAACAAGCGTAATAGTATGGTAATTGCAAGGACCTAATCAATTCCTATGGAGCGGTAGCAATCTTCAAGTTTTCATTTAACGTCCAAAGTATTATTCCGTGCGATGAACTTGGCTAATAGGATTAACCTTGGCGGTCTTTCCCTGGTTGAATGATATCACTACTTTGAAAGGCCGACCCTTCTTGGAAACTTGGCAGCTTCTCTTATACCAGTTTTGGTTTTGGGTGGATATCACAACTTTCATAGGCCTGTGAATACAAAGAATTCCACTGTCTAATAGTGACCTCTACCTTTTTTGTCTGGAGTGTCTATAAATTTTCTAATTCATAATTCTTACGTTTTCTATTGCCCAATTAGCCGTTACACCAGCCAAATGGACATGGTTTGGCGTATTGTATGCCCATATTTCGCATGCTTAAGTCTATTTAATCCGATTTTTGAGCGCACTGGCTAACAAACGCTGATTTTCGTTCGCTTCGCTCACTCAATCAGCGCATCCCCCTTCACTTGGCTCTCCCGAGGTAAACGTTAATCATTATGAACACATACTACAAACTCACAGAATGATAAATGTTCATAAGTTCTAATATTCTGGTGGCAGACGAAGATTACTAAAACTGATCAACTCGTCTGCTGTTTAAAATTACTCATCACTTACACTAGACTGCAAGAACAGTAAGTCGACATAAAATAAAATGTCCGCGTCACGTTATTGTGACCACTTTTTCTCCATAAAGAACACGTTGCCACCTGTGCTGACGATGTGCATTTTGTTTCCTAATCTTCTTTCCAGCAAAATTGTCCCTTTTATCGTGGAGGGGCAGATAATTCAGTTTGGATTCGTGTACCGTAAAAAAAAAAGACCAAACCTTTGCAATAAAAGATAAAGATATTCTGTCTCTTAGTGATCCACCTATTTGCAAAAACAGTGCATTCTGGCAATATAAGTACTGAAACGATAAGCGTGCAACACTTAAGCATGTTATAATCTACTCTTGAATGACAATACAAACAATGGTTACAACAATAATTTTGCACTTACGAGACACTTCAGGACCACGTGCTTCTAGCTGCAACCCCCATTTTAGAAAAAGGCACTTCCCCATAAGACGCTTTACCTGTCTGCCTAAATTTAGATCTGGGAACTTTCCCTAATGAGCTGTAGACGTGTCGTTATACCCTATGAGAATTAACATGGGAGCCTGCGGACTAGTTACTAGTTACTGGTCACCAGTAACACAAATCAACGTTATTGAGGACACTTTTTCTCCATGAAGGACACGTTCCCACATTTTCGTGTTGACGTTTTCTTTGTTACTGGCCCGAAGACACCTGATTCAAACGATTTGCAAAGATTTCTACCGCATGGGGAATTTACACCAGTATGCTGAAATCACGTATAAGTTGGTTTCAGTTAAAAGACACGGTCTGCTAGTGAGCCGCCATCTGTCAACAATAACACTCTAACAATTAAGCCTCAACAACAATAAAACGTCTACTTGGCAGCGACACACTAGCGTGTGTCTAGATGTACTTTCTAAACGGCAAGTTATTTTTCACCGTAATAAATACTGAAAACGGGCGATATCGGTAACATTTCAAGCTTTAAAATTCATTACAATATGACACCCATTGTGAAAATTTAAAGTTGCTCCTTTAAAACTTTCTTTAAAACCTGTAGTTTCGGCGGTACATTTTTGTTTACTTGTGTCTAGATGGTTAGTTCCATGTAAAATGTCGGACGCACCGACAAGGGCGACTGCTGAACAGCAAACAAGAACACAACTGTGCTCTATGGAGCTTGATTTTGTACGGCATATGTGATAGCACTTATTGTTGTTGAAAATTTGCAAGCTAAGGCTCGAATGTTCAATGGACTGCAGGTGGGGGGAACTCCCCCGCTCCACCCCAAAAAAGAAAAAAATGTAAGATTTTTTTGTATGGCGGGAGTAAGAGTAATTAGTTTAGACTTATTTATGCTAAATTTTTTGGGTTTAAATAACGGTATGCAGACGATCACAATGTTTAGGATTACAATAAATATGTTTGTGATCACAATATGTTTGTGATCACAATAAATATGGTAGTCAGAATGATCACAATGTTTAGGAATTTAAAAATAAACTAGAGGAGTCGCTTGCTTCACTCGCTCATTCTGCATCGTCTCGCTGCGCTCGAGGAGATTTCTTGCTGCAACACTTATGATACTGACAGATCTTCCACATAAAAAACGATCAAGCAAACTATAAGAGTATAGTATGCGATATCGGTTATCTCAAGAGAAGGTCAATATTATTTTTTTACGTCTAAGGAGTCAAGCAAAAAGATTAAGCAATTTATCAGAAAAGCGCTCTTTCGCATGACAACGCTGATTTTCGTTCGCTTCGCTCACTCAATCAGCGCAAACATTTCCTCAGAAACGTGGCTGAATCAATGTAACCACCAAGATCACTTATAAATTGCGTTAGTATACACTTTATATGAGTTTTCTTGTTTTACTTATTTTAAGAATATTGTTCTTTACGTCCTGCTCAGTACTGATTTTTCCATGGTGGTCTTATCACTTTACTTTCTGATGATCCCTTACTTGGAGAAACGTCTGCAGCACGTCAGATGTAATGCCCTACGAAGGTAAGAGATGAAAGATTGATAAAGCAAAGCAAGACACACATTGAATAATAATAATAATAATAATAATAATAATAATAATAATAATAATAATA
>JAHWFP010015033.1:0-10057 GCA_023313725.1 Lithobius niger | reverse complement strand
ATTTTCATTTTATATGATGTCAACTCCATATATTTCTATATTTTTGTTTCTTGTGTATTGTACTGCTTCTTTTTGATTTTGTTGTAGCTCTTTTAGTGTTGTTTTTATTTCGGCTGCACTGTTTTCTTCTTTGTTAAGCTCCCTATTCTACAATAATAATAATAATAATAATAATAATAATTTCAAATTACATTTATAAAATACAAGATTAGAAATTACAAAGGAGCACGAAACTAAAGCAGCTTGTATATGCAAAATGCAAAAGAAGTATACAAAAAATAATAATCAATTTATTGTAGAGTGAATCGGTGTTTACTTAAAAATTAGATTACAATATTAATTTTATTAACATATTAACACTGCCATATCATTAGCTTTGCTCACTCAATAGGTATGTTTGTATGTATGCCTGCTCCTCTATAATTATGGCCTACGCAGAGATGAAAGTTGCACAAAATGAAAGACTAAGTGACCAAAGTGAGAAACCAGTTGAATAGGTTTACTATATGTGTAAATAAAACGGATTGCTCGGTCTGTTCTCGTACCTTGCTACAGAAACCGAATGGTTACAAACATTAAATAAAGTACAGGTCTGTTTTTCCATGTGTCCAGCTAATTGAGGTCAACCAGCTCTGATATCTACATGTCGTAGCATGATGAGAATATGTCATTCTTTTACAATTTTTTTTGGCAACTAAGTTTTCACCTGATTAGATTAATGTCTGATCGAAATCTGTGATGACGAAATAATTTTTGGAGCATTTGTTTGCATATTTGAAGGTAAAAATAATCAAGTTACACTAATGATAATACGCCTGTTCAATGCACAATTTAGTTATCATACACGGCAATAGCCGTGTATATATATGATTGAAGTCCTCTCTCCAGCAAAACTAAAACTATTATTTTCTCCATTTCTATTCAATATATTTCGACCAAACTTGGCCAGATAGTAGATAGCAACTTTTTCTAACTTTACACCAACTTTTATGCAATTCCGTGCAAGAGTAAAAGTAGGGAGCCACACGGAAATTTGAAAACTGTTCACTTATGTTCTTGTTCTTCTTCTTCTTGTGTGACACGGTTTCAGAAAAAACTACTGCACCTACCTAAAATCTGAAACATGATCTGAGCCAGAAATTTCCCTGGGCTTCAACCTTACAGGGACCACTTTTTCGATTGGTCCATCCATTCCGGAGTTACGGGACCTAAACGATCATTTAGATTGTTTTACATTGTATTAACCATTGTATTTGGGGAACAATGCCACTCAGCAAACTCTTGATTCATTCTTCGTGCACGTGTTATGTCTTTGCTAAAAAGTTGATTGTTGAACGGTAAAATGAAAGAATACGTGTTTCAGCTAAACGCACATAGATTTAAACCAAACTAAGTTACGTTGTTATTTTCGAGGCCTTGAAATTTGCAGCTAGAAACGATAGGATGGCGTATTTATTTCATAAATGCATGCTTTCAGAGCTGAGTTGAATTGTTTCAAAGTGGCCAGCAACAATGCTTACATAAACCTTTGTAGCATGACGCCATAGCCGTAAAAAAGGTACATGGATTACTAACTAAAACGTCAGGTGTGCCGTAAAAAAAGGGGGTTATATGATTCAAGTTTCACTTGACTTGTTAAAATGTACACGGATAAAATTTGGATGATTTTTAATTGAAATAATCAAATGTACAACTGAGAAAATTTCATCTGTTTAGGTGCTGTTGTGCTTTACCTGTCATATATTTCAAACGTAAAGCACAACAGCACTTAAACAGATGCAATTTTCTCAGTTATACATTTGATTATTTCAATTAAAAATCATCCAAATTTTATCCGTGAACATTTCTAACAAGTAAAGTGAAACTTCAATCATATAAACCCCTTTTTTACGGCACACTTGACGTTTTTAATAATAATAATAATAATTTGGCTTTACCACCGTTAGGCAGTCGGACAACGGAAGGGCGGTGAGCCACTAACACCGTGCCTTTTGAAAGACAATCTAGATATTGAAAGGGGATTAGACAAATTTTTTCCTCATCCGAGCTACAAAATTGCCGTTAGCGGTCGTTTCAAGAAGGACTGAAGGTCCTCCGTACTAAGCTTTCTACAAAAACCCTGCACTGTCGACTGGTCCACAGTTTCGGCACTCAGGGCATTCCAGATGCAGACAATCCGGACTGAAAAGAAGTTTAAGCGGCTATTTGTTCGTGCTGCCTGGACAGCGAGCTTCCAGTTATGGCCACGAGTGTTTATCGAACGTGGTGCCAGATCAAAAAATGGGTGATATACTGCGGTATGTCCTCTCAGAATTTTGTAAGTCAAAATTAAGTCAAATCTAATTCTGCGTAGCTCAAGTAATTCCAAGCCTGTCCTAGCAAGACGATCTACATAATTTAAATCACGGAAGCCTTGTAATCGCTTCGTAAAATTTCTCTGGACCGACTCCAGAAGATCAATATCCCCAAGTAGAAAAGGGGACCAAACTGGGGTAGCATACTCAAGGATGGGCCGCACAAACACCTTGAAAGCCCAAACTTTAATATGATTGTTTCCTGACGTAAAAACAATCCTCAGGATTTTTGTTAGTAATCTTTCGTTTGACGAAGCTCTCATCTTTGTTGGTGCTTCATAACAGGAGGAACATAGGCACTAACACGCACTTACACACGCACATTGTATCTTTTTAAATATATAGAGAAGCAAAAGATTTCAGTTTGATAACAAAAATTATGCAGTCTTACAGCAGCGTGTTTTGGTGTCCAAGTAACTTATATCCAATTCTTATATATCAACATAAATCAGAAATGATGTCACAATTTAGTGAATTATGGGTTACAGTGTTATGATTTACCAAATCCAACAGTCTGCATTAAAGCCTGGCCTTGGGAGAATGTAAGATACAAATGAGCAAAAGAAAAAATTTGCCCTGGCTGGGACTCGAACTCATAACTTATCACATTCGGTTCAAAAAATTTTTATTTCACAATTCAAAAAAAAAATACCAACGACCAAGTTTGTTTATTTTAAGGATTGTAAACCACACGATTGAGATGATTTTTATTCGTTAAAACTTTTAGAACGTGGTTAGGGTCTCGATACTACACTCAACAAATCATAAAATTATTTCGTTTTTAGGGGAGGGGTAAGGGAAAATAAACAAAAAATATTTTTAATGAATGTATTCTTTGGTAGATCACTAGACCAAACATAGGAACGACTAAGATTTTCTCTAAACCATAAAGGGCCTAGAGCTCGACTCCCTGTCAGGACAGCTTGTCTTTTCTTTCTTTCTCTCAGATTAGTGTAGCTTGTATTCTAACCTGGACAGTATTTAATGCAAATTGTATGTTTTGTTAATCCTTTACATTGTGATTTATTCTTTAAAGATTTTCCTGATTTTCTGCATGACTATTGATTCGTCATTTCAGCCCCTTTCTCATTTCTCCAGATCAGAAATAGCATCACGATTTTTCAGAAAGACATTTCTTCTTTTTGGAAATTCGTCCATCTACTCTCAAAATTGTGGAAAGTATAACTGGTTGAATTGAGATAGTACTATGCTTACTCACCTTTCTTTACTCCAAAATTGTTAACAAGTTTAGAAATTGCATTCTGAAAAAGGTCGAAGACACTCAGCAGTGATATTCCTAGCAAAAATCCGAGACTTCCTCCCACGTCACTTACAAGAGCTGAAAATCTATAACTAAAATCTTCATGAATGGTCTCGTAAGTTGAATCAGAGCTGTAAACTAACATAATGATCCAGCCTCTTCGGATGTATTTAATAGGAGTTTGAATTTCAAATGTTGTATCCGTGCAAACCCTTTTGTTGTGATAGCAACGACTCACGTTAGGATGGCTTGTTGTTTCTGTAATTACCCTCACAGCAGCTTTTAATTCTTCCAGAGTGTCACATGATTGCAAATTCTTTCTGTCACTGACAAACGGATATCTGAAGAGTAAAAGAAGAAGATTGACACAGTTATTAAACAAATTATTTTATATGGTTTAGGTAAATTGGTTCTGCCGAAGAATCTTACATAATTGGCAAGTAATTTCTCGTCTTATACTTTTGAACAAGGTCCAAAGAGAGGAAAAAGGTTACCGAAATGTAATTGTGAGTCACATACAGTGATGTGAACTTAATATGCCAATTCCAAAGGCTAAAATTATTTTCCGAACTGGAAAGTCACTTGCTCCGAAGCCCCTTGTATTCCGTGAATTAAGATTTACACTTAGTATAGAAACGTCCACAGTATTGACCGACCGTGATTAATAATTCAATCAAAGTTATACTTACCGGTAGAAAGCCACTTTTAGATAAATCACTATAAAAAGATGGAAAAATTGTAATTTCCACCCACGCTTGTATTGAAGTTTGAATGATCACCAACTAGTAACAATGGTATTACTTCATTTGCACTTTATTTGTAGCCCTTCTACTGCGTGTGTTCAGACGAAATTGAAGGAAATCGAAACGCGAATAAATTTTAATGCATTTCAAAAAGTACAAAGTAGAAGTTCATAAATTAAAACAATGAAACGTTGTCTCTCATGCAGTTTCACTGTTAAATTCTACATTTTAGCGATGGTCTTTCTGGAGGACTGACCACCCTCGACTAGCAGATACCAGCAACACACCCTATAATGTTAGTGCATAACCAAAGCGGTGCTGGGAATAAGGGGTCGTTGCTATTTGGAAAACGATTCACTGAGTAGCACGGAAATCTTTATTGGTTCGTGCGTTTTCCATAACAGTTACTGATAAAGACAATTCAGCCTATATTTTATACGAATTTACTTGTCTGAATTAATGCCACAGCAAAAGAAAGTTTGAAAAGCTTCACTAACCTTCTCATACAATGTTGATAGCACAGTACTTCACTAGTATTAGGTATAGACTACAACGTTTAGACGAAATCAATTAGACCTTCTACCTAGGGCATCAAATCCTGAGATTCCGAGTCCTGGGATCCCGACCATTTTGTGGTCCCAAAAATCCAGGGATTGGATCTGCCTAAATCCCGGTAATACGGGAATAAAAATGCGCAAAATTCGTGTGAAAATGTATTATAAAGTTATTTATATTTCCTGAATTGTAGTGTTACAAAAAGTAAAATTATAAAAGTGTACAATGGGTGCACGGGTAGCTGCGAGCACTGGGGCGTCATATTTGATAGACGTCTTGGTCCCAGCTGTACATCTCTGGCTTCCTACAGTCCCGGGTTCGATCCTGGGACGGGAAGTGTATATGTACGGGTTTTTCTCCGGTTGTTTCCCGCCGGTTGTACGAGGGTTTCCTCCGGGTACTCCGGTTTCCTCCCTCCTGCGCCAAAAAACAACTGTTTACGATGGTGGTTCCTTCCACTTAACATCTGCCGCTTGGGCCTTCAAAAGCTGTATATCTTACTGGCCGACAACCTCTATTCTATTCTATTCTATTCTACAATAACAAAAAAGGAAAAAATATCTTGCTTTCCGCTCTTCTCTCATATAATCTCTTAGTCTAACTACCATCAGTATACCAGGAATAGAAATACTCATATAAATACAATAACAGCGTCTCAATTCTAGCTTCAGGATGGAATTTAAAATATTTTAACTGGTTTTTAAATGCTATCAAAGAAAATGGATAAAATATATTTGTTTAATTAACCTTTTGCTAACTTTGTTCTCAGAATAAGAAGTAGAATTGACACGCAGTTACAAAAAAACAAGAAAAAACATAATAAAAGAATATTTCTGTGTTCGACAACTTATTGCTTCATTTCTCATAATTTAAATAAGTGGTTCTTAATGACCAGTTTGACAATTCTCTGTGATGCCATTGAATCTTACTTTCCACCCACTGCTGGTACGGCCCGGTTTAAACCATGTACAGTTCAGTATTATAATCTTACACTCGTTTATTCTTACTAAACAAGTTATTAGAGTTCGTTTTCACACGAGAATTGTAAAAAATGTTGACATCAGTTCTTGCTTTTTTAATTTAATAGAACGAAAACATGAAACAATTACTCACTTATTTGTGCCCCCTACAACATACATTGTACTTACTTACAACAATGTTTATGTAAAATTAAAGTTATAGTTTACCTTTAGTACAATATAACATGGATTATTCGTAACATTGGAGGGAAAATGAACATACCTTTTTAGACACAATTCAAACATAGGAAGAGGATTTATGATGTTATGCTTGCCTTTTATCGTTTTTCTTCTTAGTATCAACCAAAGTTAGTATATAAGATTTTTATATAAAAATTTCGTCGTCCACTTTTTACTTAACAATTAAAATTTATACGTTTTAGTGTTTGAGGCAGTTGATTAAAAATAAATTTAAAATAAAATTGCTCCCTCATTTTGCCGTAGTAGTTTTTCCATAGGGGTATCTTTAGTTTTGAACGTCTAACTTTGGAGTTTTGTTTCACAGTTTCTTGTTCCCTTTTTACTTTAAAATAGTTTTTAATTGATGTCACATACATAATTATCCCATTATTATTCAATATACTGTTTTCTTTGTGAGGTGGGCAGTTTTTAAATTTTGAAACAATATTCATATTATTTTGTTTTGTACTTTCTGTATTCTCAGTAATACTGTTTTTTTTTTTAGATTTTCATAAATTTCAATTCCATATCTTATTATTGATTCAATTAGTGCAGTATAAATAATTTATTTTTTATTTTTGGGTGAAGTATATTTTTTTTTATCTTTGGCATCAGTTGGTTAATTTTTTTATGATTCCTGTAGTATGTTTATCCAATTTCCAGAGATTATCAATTTTTATTCCGAAATATTTTGCTGAAGTTACTTTTTAATATAAATGTAGTTTACAGGTTTATTTTTGGAATGGTATAGTTTTATTTTATTTTAGTCTTCAATTTTGATGTGGCAGTTTAACATCTAACTGAGCAGTTTTATCTTTACTGATATATACTTCATTGTTTATACTCAAGTGTTGAATTTTGTTAAAGCTAGTCTGTAACTTATTTATCATGTAGTCATGTAATTATAGTCCATTTCTAGCAGACACATATCATCGGCGAAAAGAACAAGGCTTGTATAATGTGCTAGAGCATTATTATATAATAGAAAAAGTATAGGTCCCAATACGGATCCCTGGGGGACACCAGAACTAATAGCAAGTCTACCACTATAGCTATTTCTAATTTTTGTAATACTTCCTCGGTTCGATAGATAATCTTTTAAAATATTGAGCATTTTATTGAGTGTTGAGTAAATATTGACCGTTGTTCTGCTTATAGGGACCACGTACCCAAAGTGGGTTATCTGCCCCACAACGATGGAAGGCTCTATTAGCTGGACAAATCTATTTAAATCAGAAGTGGATATCAGCTGTTGTTGTTGTTTGTTTTTAGGGAGCGCGAATCCAAACTAGGTTATCTGCCCCACGACGATATCAGAAGTGGTGGGTATCAGGAGGAGGGGCGAACAATGCCAAAATGATAAGTTGCTGCAGCATGTAACAGTGGTGCAATAAAGGGACGACGCACAAAGCTCGGATTAGAGTTCATTCGAACAAAGTGCAACATTGCTTGGGTGCGAGGATACATTGTTGCATCTGGCTCGAGTTTACATTGTCAGCCAAGAAAAGGTTAGCTCGTTGCTGTCAACCTAATTGAAATGACGCTGGTTATTCCCTAATTCTTCCAGTTTCAACCCATACAGTGTAAGGCCTTAATTTTGATGCCTTGAGCCTTAAAGTTGGGTGGCCGACATTATTGAATGACTTATCATACATGGCACACACACACACACACATGTATATGTATATATATATATGATTGAAGTCCTCACTCCAGCAAAATTTAGCAAAACTAAAAAAATTAATGTCTCCGTTCCTATTCAATATTTTTTTGACGAAACTTGGCCAGATAGTAGATAAGTATGGAAGGAATAATTATTCCAAAAAATACACAATTCTGTGCAATAGTAAAAGTAGTGAGCCACCCATAAATTTGAATAAATCTGAAAACTGTTTATTTCTTGTTGTTGTTGTGGTTCTTGTTGTTGTGTGACACCGTTTCAGGAAAAAAACACTGCACCTACCTAAAACCTGAAACTTGATCATTGGTCAAAAATTTTCCTGGCCTTCATCCCCACAAAAAAAAACACTTTTTCAATTGGAGTTACGGGAATAATAATAACTTTAATCGGAACCTTGGCCCAAGGCCATGCATTCACCCTAATTATTACAGCAATTGACACATCACACCTTACAAACAATGCTAGACTGAGTATACCAACTTCATCATTACATTTCATCGCTGCACTCTGCCATCCATCTTCACTTTCTTGTGAAATGTTCATATAGCATATCCTTCAGCTGCATGCCTTGCCAGCCACTGTGCACGCTACCTAAAACTGCTCTATGACTAGTCTCCACTGTGCACAGTCTACTGGAACTGTAATCTCTATGTCCGCGGCTAAATAGTTCTCTAGGAGTTCTTGATTGAGCGAAAAAGAAGAACCGAAGAGTTCCCCCTCTGCATACTAACTTCTGGAATAGTCTGACTGTTATCGTACACACGACACAGCAGCCTTATGAATGCAATCCACTATGCACAATAGACTCCCCACTGTGCACAAGTAACCCTCAACTGTGGACACCACTGATGATGGGATGAGATGGGTCATATTACAGCAGTGGTTGACTTAGCATACCGTGCAACATTACTGGGACGCCCGAGATCACCTTTAAAACTATGAAATGTTGATAGATTGTTGCAAGTCATCCCATCCTGGAACCAACATTGAATGCTCTTACGCTCATTCTGCAACAACATGCAATTAAGAAAGAAGTGCGCGCAGTACTATCCTCCCCACACCAACACGCAGACGTCAGGCGCCAGCCATGCTTTTTTTGAGTGACTGCAGCAAACAATGACCAGTGCACAGCTGCGATATCAACTTAGCTTTCCAAAAAGGTAGGTTGCCTAGAGCTGTTTTGTGAGAGCAAACTGGGTTTATCCTGAAGAGGACACGGCCAGACGTTGCCGTGGACCATACTCTGTTCCACCGTTTCAGAGTCCAAGATCGCAAAAAAGTTTTAAGAGCACTTACTGACGGAGTTACATATACACATATACGCTGTTGTATGAACATCTTGTATGAGCATCATTAGCAACTTGATCCACTTCCTCATTATCAGCAATGCCACTGTGTCTTCTGACCCTATCATTTTTATTGTTTTACATTGTTTTAACCATTGTAATTAAAGAACAACGCCACTCAACAAACGCCAGATTCATTCTTCGTGCACGTGTTATGTCTTTACAAAAAATTTGATTGTTGATAGTTGATGGGTACGTGCAGCATAGTACTGCAGTGTGTGGTGTGCGCAGCTGCTTGTACACAGTGGATGTAGTCGCCCTCGGGTATGACAATAGAGTGGAAGACAATGGTGATTTAACAATGCGAGTTTCCAGTGACCATTCAGAGATCAGTGATCAGTGCTATGATGTGGAGTGTGCAACGACAGTGTACCTTGTGCCTGGTATGATGTGACGTGGAATGACATGGTAGAATTCGCCAGATTGCTGTGTGTGAGCAGTGTGTGTCGGGCATGTAGTGGGTATACAGTATGGTGTAGTGTAGCATTTTGAATGACTATGTTTGGTTACGCAGTGTCATTAGTTTGTAGTGGGAGTATAGGAGCGTACGGCAAGGGGCCAAGGCTTCTCTGTAATAAATTGAATTTATTGAAAGAATTCGTGGTTCAGCTAAATGCTTATAGGTTTAAACCATACTAACCTACGTTGTTAATTTCAAGGCCGACACAAAATTGGCAGCTAGAAAGGATAGAATGGCGTATTTATTTAATATATGCAAACTTTCAGAGGTGAGCTGAATTGTTTCAAAGTGGACAGCAACAATCACTGCATGCACGCACAGCAACAATCACTGCATGTGCGAGCGAGTTAACACGTTACCAAATGAAAAAATATTACTTCCAGCCACAAAATTGTGTTTGGTGTAAATTACTGCATGCCATAAAAAAGGGACACGGAGTACAAACAAAAAAGTCAAGT
>JAHWFP010015032.1:0-16463 GCA_023313725.1 Lithobius niger | reverse complement strand
AAGCCTGCTGCTGTCCATTCAGCAGCCATCATGCAAAACCACTCACATTTGCGTTATCACTTGCACTTGGCACTCTTTCCGCTCGTGTCAGCCAAACAACGCCATAGTTGTCTACGGCAATTTTCGTATATTCGCCTCGCACGTGTGAGGTATTATATTTACAATTGTAAACTGTGCCAAACGTCACGAAATATAACGGATGTGCGAGTTCCACGTAATTTGTAAGGCGCTGGGCCAAGTTACTTTTTTTACACTTTGTTCACATAGGTGGTGCACGGATGAAGATTCACGGCCTCAGGAGTTTTTCGTGTTCGTGTCTCTTGGTCTACACGAACTCTTACTCCTCACACAAATTATTTTAAACGCTCACTTATCCATCTGATTGAATTCAAGAAGGCCCATTGCCTTTTTTGGATTCGCAGATTCTGAAGTAATAAATGGCCATACTGTAATTACAAGCCAAATTACTTTGCAGGCTTTCATAAGGATTTCGTAATGCCACCATCACATTTATTAATTCTAGTTAGGGACCCTTTAATACTTTCTGCGATTTTTGTCAGCGGAATCTTGCGAGGAAATGTGTGGCGATAATTACTGAATATTGCGGGGGAATCGCAAATTTTGCGTGAAAATTTTGTAACTAATTCAAGTTTTGAAGATTTTAAAAAGTTGCATTACCAGCACAATTGAAACACTTGAAAATTTTTAAAACTACCTCCCTCCATCATCACACAATTACATACAGAAGATTTTCGACAGCAATGCTACAGGCATCATCAGGCACTCCAAAGATTAAATTAGGATCCAGATCATGTTCTTGCTGTTTGCGAGACTCAACGTCTGGTAAAGAGCAAGAATGTTACCAGTATCCTGATTTAAAGTTTGGAGTGCCTGATGAATGATGACAGCAAGACCGAGTGTCTTCTGTATAAAAATTTGCAATGATGGAACGAGCCAGTTCTTTTAAAATTTTAAAAATTCAGTCTTAGGACACAAAATAATATTCAACTGATTTTATTGAGAGACTAGGCTTGTGGAACAAATAATACCACTTTAATAGCTGGCCTACTTCATTTCATTTATTCTATAAACTATATGTAGGCCTCTTCACCTAAGCCGAATTGTGTTCATTTACAAATTAGGCAAAAAAAAAACTGGATTTGTAGGCTACACTTTGTTTGCTAATCTACTTTTAAGAAGAAGTTATTTGAAAAAAAAATACATAAAAACTATTAACAGGTAGTCTAGTTCTATTTAAATATGAGGCCTAGGCACGTCCTACTATGAATTTAAGCTGTAAAAAAAGTTTCGCCGGAAATTAATTTTTATTTTTAGATGGCTGAAATTATGCGAATTTTGTGGGGAAAATGCATTTTTTGCTATCACAAATTTTGTTTTTTGGCATCCATGAACTGCATGCAACCCCCCTCTTCAAAAACAAAATCAAAATTTACCATAGTAAACAAGTTGCGAAAATTGTGGAATCGCAAAATCGTGGAAAGTAGGGGTCCTTAGTTCCAGTATAAGAGCAACTTCGTGCTTTGCCGAATTCAACTCTAATGTGTTTAATAATATCGTCTTTCATTTCTGACTGTTTATCGAGACCCATTTTTACAAGAATAGTTTAGTTAAGCATTTGCAAAAATAACACTTGTCACACTTGTACTTCTCAACATTTACAAAAAACAACCAGCACTCTTTTACACGATTGGCAACTGACTGCCAACTTTCATTTTGATGTGCTACCGATTTTTACTAAACAGGCTTTGAGAGGCAAATATCAGTTTGATAAAATTACAGCCCAATTATATGCTACAGACAGAAACTTACCTTCCTGAGTAATACAGATACTTCCGCTCCCCATGCCGACTCTTAGGGCATCGACACCTGCTTCAATCAAATTCTTTGCTTGAGCAGCAGTAACAACTGCAAGACAAAATAAAGAATTGAGCATGTTAGGCCAAGTAAGATTTAATACAGTAACTTTATTTTTGTAAGCCAAGATGAAGGAAATAGCATTTGACTAAAGCCGCTTGAAAAGTAAAGCAATTTGATATGAATTAAATAAAAGTTACAGAGATTTCAACAACAAATGAAAATGTTCTTCTGGCAGACACGTGGATTGAGGACCATTAACGCACTCGGCATTGGTGCGTGTATGCTGAAAGAACTTGATGTGTGTAGGCTTAGTTCATAGACACGCCAATTTTTATAAACGGTTGCACTTCATAGACAGTAATTTTTCATAGGATTCACTTTGAGACCTTTGTATTTTATAAGGCTGTACCGAACGAGAATTTTTCAGCCGAACCGAACCAAACCGAACAAACCTTAAATAAGCCGAACACCGAACACTTCCGAACCGAACAAAAATGTACCAAACCAATCTATCTTAAACTAAAATGTAGAAGAACTCAGTTCACAAAGATTCATCAAAGCACAAGTTTTTTAACAAATGTAGGTATTTTCACATGGACTTCTAAGTCCATAGATGTTGAAACTCTGTTTAAACTTTAAAAAATCTCTACTACTTTTACATTTTCCCTTATAACTTCTGAACCGTTAGAGCTAGTAACTTGTGGTTTAGACCAACGGAAAGCTGGCGAAAAAACCTTCAAAATGGTGTATTCAAACAGCAAAATCCATCAAAGAAGTGAAAATGAAAAAGTGAAAACAAACAAGTAATATTTTTGCAACAGTACAACCTCTTTAATACAAACTTTAAAGGGAATGCTAAAGATGTTCTTATTAGCCATAGTTCTTATTAAACGGACGAAAAAAATTGGACTGCAGTTTATACGATATTCTTTTCATTCGCCCTTTACCTTTGTACTTGCACCAAACAGACAAAACTTTTATCACTTCCCAAGATGGAGTTGATGGAATTATAAATGTTTGTTCGTCTTATCCGTACATTCGAATTAACAGAGTTCGTCTTAGCCGTATATATTTAATGCTGATTGAATAGCTGACTGACCAAAATCTTGAAAAAAGTTCTTATTAGGCGGGAATTATTGTTATCCGAGTTCTTATTAAAGAGATTATATTGTACTTCAATTGTTTTTTTCTCCCATCAACTTCTGAACAGTTTGATTAATTTAAAATGAGCAACATTTGAATGTTGGTGAAGAAACAAGAGTTTGTCCGAGCGTTAACAATAACTGACGATGACAAGTACAATTGGGAAAACGTGCCTCTAGCTAGACATAATCGGCGTGGTTGGAATTTCTTTTTCGTAGGCTAAGGTAAGTTTGATTAGATTAGTAATGCTTTTTTTTTCTTACGGCCAGTATAACAATTAGCCCAGTGTCCAGCTCTGTGCTCACGTTGTGATCAAATGTTGAGAACCGTTGAACTTTCATGATCGGTACTGGTAATCGCCACTTGTTCGGTAACTCATCAAATTTTGATTGGCAACCGATTTTAACCGATTAGTCTCTGATCAGCAAATGTCGGTTCAGTACAGCCTCACCAATAACATACTAGGGTTAAATGCAGTTCAACTCCAGATTGAATCCAGATAATTTCTAAGATTTGTTATATCAGATCCGGATCTTACCGAATCCATTTTATACAGACTGAATTTTCTCTCCTCAGGAAAGAATGAGAAACTTTTAAGACCAAGTAAACATTTTTGCTACTTGGTCACTGGTTTTTCCCCTGTAACTTCTACACAGTTTATTTACAGTATCCTTTTGAAATCAGCTCAAAGGAAAGCTGATGAAAAAAAGCTTCTAACAGTATCTAACAGTCCAAACAGCTTCTAACAGCTTCAAACAGCTTCTAACAGTCCAAATTGTCCAAAAATTAGCCGAGTTATTGAAAAAACAGCTAGACATTAAAAATGTTGCCGAACCCGAATCGAATCCGAATCCCAAATATCCGGCTTCAGCTCCAGTTTAGATATGAATTCGGTCGATCCCTAATTACAAGGCAACTCTTAAACTGTGACTACCGCCGTGTCAATATGGCTCAGCGGTAGAACCTTTGGTTTCGAAGGTCGTGGGTTCGATTCCCAGCTCAGGCAGTCTGACAATAGTCCAAAAGGCAACATAAATAGGTTTGCATCTGTATGTATTTAACTGTTAAATCTTAAAACTAAGGATTTAAACAAGACATTAGTTTGTCTTACCATTCCCACCAACAACTTGTAAATGAGGGTATTTCTGCTTTACGTAGTGGATCATGTTGATCTGGTAAATGGAATTCCCTTGAGATGAATCCTATTAAAAAAAAAAAGGAAAAATGGTTAAATTAACACTGACCCAATTTCTTTTATTACCTCTGCAGAAATGCTAGTAGTCGTAAAAAATGTAGAGGAATGTTTAACTTCCTGTTTGGTTTAAACGATGAATGATGGCTCAGTGTTACGACGTCACAATGACTTCGCCATTTAAAGAATGAAGCTGTTGGCCATCTGGTTGGGCCATCCCAATCGTTGTCATGGATGCAGCACAACACAAGTTTTTCGAGGTATGGACGAAAGTTTAGCAATGGACTCAGCACTAAGTCCTAGTTTAAGTTTAAGTTAGTTTAAGTTTTTTTTTTAATTATTTAACTGTTAATCCAATTTCTCTTTTAAAAAAAACTCATCGCCATGAATGGATCCATTACTGTATCTTCGTAAGCAGGGAGTAAAATACTGGACAGCTTGGAGTAGTTGGGGGAGTTGGGGGGGGGGGGGGGTAAGAGTTTTTTAAATTCCCATTCCGACGTCACATTGCATTTAACAAAACATAAGCCAGTAACCTGGAATAGTGTTCACATGTTTAAGAAAGCAAGGTAAAAAAGTTTAGTCTTCAAATTCAAAAATAATTATGACAATATCCTAATAAAACTCAAAATTTCGGGTAGGCAGTTGTCCGATTGACTATCACAAATTGGCTACAGCGCATCTGATTACAACTAGCACGATATCTAATAGTCATCGAACCTTTACTTTACGTTCTTGATTTATATTGACAGTTGAGAGTTTGGAGTGAACTTAAATGCCATGCAGAACTCAGGGATAACAGTATGGAAAGCCATTCGTCAAATTCGACTACAGTAAAACCTCTTTAACTCGAACTCCAGCGAGGCTGGCATTGCAGTTGGAGTTAAGCGGAGTTTGAGTTAAACGGAAACGCGTTAAAACACATGACAGGCTGTTGGCCTGGGGAATTCCGAGTACATCTTTGCATCCAATTTTTGCTAAGTGCAGATTGGTTTAATATGTGAAATGTACTACTAATTCCTCAGTAAAAACAGCAAAAATTCTTTTTCAGGTAGAAAAGTGACACAGAATGCATGGTGTCAAATAGTAAAATTACCATCCGGAGTTTGAGTTAACCGATATTTGTTTGAGATAACGAGGGTAATTTTGTATTGGGCCAACCAAATAGCACAAAATTGTTTGACTTAACCGATAGTTTGACTTAAGCGAGTTTGAGTTAACAAGGTTTTACTGTATTGCGAATAACACTGAACGAGCAAAATCAATATATATTCGCTAACATGAAAACGCAGTTGCAGTCGTGTAAGTTATGAAGTTAATTACTTCACGATATAAAATGTAATTCAATTTTTTATTTCTTTTGGGATTATCCGATTTGGATTCAGACGAACCCAAAAACAATTAAAAATAATGATTGGTGAAAGAGGCCCTGAAGTATGTTCATCAGTGCCTCCTTCCCCTCCCCACCGACACCCTAGCCTACGCCACTGGTCGCAATACAAATACGAAAGCAAAGCTGGCCGTCTGAAGCCAGTAGTCACTGATACACATGGACATTATGAATAGTGTCACAAAATGATGCAGTACATTCTGAATTTCTTTGTTTTCCTGATATGCTCCGTCGACTGAAAATCAAAGGTCAATATTAGTTCGATGCCAAGATCGACAGGGGCCTAGTAGTGACGCAAATTCCCGCAGAATGTCAGAGGTGGAAGCAACCGAAGTTTAAAAGTTTACGACATTTGAACACCATTTCCGGATTCTGGATAATATGTTTTTGGAAAAATTTTTTGGCTGTTCAATATTTTAAAGGAAAACTAAGCCCTTACATTTACCATTTTTTTTAAATATGAAACTCTAAAACCCTTTAAGACTTTAAAATATTGCTTGCCTTGATAGTTTCGTCAAAATAAATAAAAACAACTGCATTTTTTAAGGTGCCTATGGCAACGAGAAATAGCGAGAGCTTGTGCCACGCAGGGTTGTGACGTCATCTTTCTTAAAGCAAGTTGTGGCCTCGCCGGAACAACTGCTAACATGGTTGCAATGAATTCATCAGCCCTCAGTCAGAACCTGTTTACAGTGAAAAATGCAAAGCAAATCGACGCGGGTTCACTGTAACGGCACCGATAAGCCAGGAGATCTAAGATCCTGCCAGCGACGATCTTTCACAGTGTTGACACCAGAAATATCCGACAGCATCAGCATTGCGGCATCCAACCGAATCCGAAATGGAAGTCCCAGACAATGAAATTTTGTTTCTGGCATTTACGAAAGAAAGCAGACAGCTGAGGAATGCAGAAAAGAAACTTGACGTCACGGCGCGCGGTTCAAACGAGACTTTCTCCAGTGCTTGCGAGTTGAGTACGCGTTGTCTCCTTTTTACGCAGGTGTAAATTGTAAAAATTTGTACGCTATAGCACTAACACCCAATAACGTTGAATGCCTTTAACTAAGGCTCCACCGACATCAACTCTACCGATCCTATACCGACACCGAAGCGGTTTTAAAAGTTTTGCCAACAGTACCGATATCCAAAATTGTATCTCCGATTTTTATCAACGGTGTATTTTTTCTGCAAAAGTCCAATAATTATTAAAATACAAAATTTTTTAATAGTAACCCACAGTTAAAACACAGCTAGGAAGATAGTGATTTCCTGTTCAAAACGCCGCAAACCGCATGTCTTAATCTCGAACGGTTCCAGAGTTATCGATATTTCTGCGAAAGTTGCTGATACCGAACCAATATCGCAAATATCGGCTACCGATCCGATCCGGTATCGGTGCAGCCTTAATGCTCATTGATTCCCTGAGCAACGCCACAAACCGCACGTCGTTATCTCTAACAGTACCAGACTTATGGATATTTCAGCGAAAGTTGCCGATACCAATCTGATATGGATACCACACATATATACAGCATCGGTGCAGCTTTAGTAAAAAGTTATCCGAGCTTGGAATCCAATATTGAAAATAACGAGCTTCACGCTGCAGTCCACTTATATTTTCGTGGATTATATCCATTCTCCATTTTCAGAAGATCCACACCGAAGAAAAAGCGTATCCTTTTATTTCTACGATGGCCGATTTTCGCCACTGTAATTTACGTTTACCAACTTTCAAAACGTTCTGTTGAAATAGGAACCTTGGAATGCAATTTTAAGGTTCATTAGGTATTGTTTGCAGAAAAGGGGCTTTAGATTTAACAGGCATGAGTGGCCTTAAACAAAAAAAGGCGGAAAGTATTTTTGAGCAAAGAAAAGAAAATACGATGGATTTTTCTGACAATAAGCTGAACGTTTTAAGGTTTGTATTAAGGTTGCTTTTAAGATTCACCTAAATTTAAATGGAAGACTTGCATTAAGTTCAAAACTGGAGTCAAAAACACCAAAAATAAATTTAAAAAATATGGAAACTTACTGAAAATGTTGCTCCGCACAAAAAAAGCTGAAGTCAGCTAATTAATAAAATGTCTCATGCCTGACTTACGTACGTACCTTTACGGCAAGTAATAAAACAGTAAAACTGTCACCGAGTCTACACATACTCTTCATTTCCTTCCACAACTAATCATGTACAGTTGGAATGTTCGGTCCCTCTCACTTCGAAACAGAGGTCACGAAATCAACTTACCAGTAGTGGTGGCAACGGTTAATCAGATTTGAATTTTAGAAATCGGTTAATTGAACCTAAAAATACCCCAATAAGTACTGATTCAGCACTAACTTAACCATTACATTGTGTACGGTATTACCCTACATGATGTTGCTGCTGGATCTCTCCAACCATTCCCCCCCCACTCCTTAACACAGCTGAAGAATGGACTTATACGGCCAATCTGCCCAACCCACGGAAACTGACTCTGCCTAGCAAAGCTATGTGTGTCCTACGTACGGGGAGTAGCCAACACAAACAAACGCGCAATAAAGAAACTACCACTACTGCAATAGAATACCAGCATGTTATTACTTACGTTCGGAGGAAAATACGAAATATTCCAGACAGGCAAGAACAATATAACAATTCTCGGCGAATTTTCAATAGTCAATTTGCTGTTGATGGAGAAACCTAGCCGACTATTATCTTCAGGCAAGTAATAAAACTCCAAACTCTACCACCTATTTACAGTCCATTAGAATTCGAAATTGGTGTTAACTTGGCCTCCGATATTTACAAGGTACAGTTAAACCCCGTTTTAACAATACCTCTTACAACAATAAACCTTTTATAACAATGCTATTTTTGAAGCTCTTCAAGCAACAATCCATGCAAAAGTGCTTGTTTATAATGATAAACCTGATATAACATTCAGTTTGCAAACTCCCATGGATTATTGTTATAAAGAGGTTTCACTGTATATACCTTTCCCATACAAGGGAAAGCTGCGAGATTTTTTCAAATCAGTCCTCGCAATGAGTGCCACCAGTTCTCCATTTTTATTTACAATTGGAAGTTTTCCTATACAAAAAAAAAAAAACTTTAATGGGGTAGTGGCTTACGGCTTTCACACTATATGGTTTTTTTTAAATTAAGACTATCTCCGATAAACAACTAGGTTCGCGGAGCCGCACCAACGTTAACTTGGCCTCCGATATTAACAAGGTATATTATACCTTGTATATATCGGAGGCCAAGTTAACACCAATTTCGAATTCTAATGGACTGTAAATAGGTGGTAGTGTTTGGAGTTTTATTACGTGCCTGAAGATGATAGTTGGTTAGGTTTCTCCATCAACAGCAAATTGACTATCGAAAATTCGCCAAGAATTGTTATATCGTTCTTGCCTGTCTGGAATATTGCGTATTTTCCTCCGTACGTAAGTAATGTCATCTGCTACGTTCCAGAGTATGAATCTACACGTTTTTAAACCAGCAAGTTGTTTAATGTTGACAGAAACGCGTTGCATTGGTGGGAAGAAAATTCTGGAGTTTCCGAAAGCAGCCAAGTTAGTTCCGTTGATATGTTCTTGTGCTGGAAAAATAGTCACCGTTAAAAGAAGTGCATTTGCTAGAAAACGTTGATATGCTTACTTCGTTAGCACAAAACATACGAGAAGACAAATTCTAAATGGTTTTATTACTTCATAGCCAACGCAATAGTTCTAAATTCAGCCAAGACATTCATTGTGTTTTATTTTGCTAATAAACCAAACACCATAATTCGGTTTTTTTACATATATAATTTTGCATGCAATATTTTCGGTTTTCGGTTAACTGACCGTAATAAAAAACGGTTATTTGGTTTCTTTAAAACCCGCTAATTGCCACCACTACTTACCAGCACAATTACATCAACTCCCGACTGCACCAAAAGCTCTAACCGATGCTTGTCTTCATCCCTCGTCCCAATGGCTGCTCCTACTAACAATTGTTTGTTTTCGTCCTTCGACGACAAGGGAAAGCTGCGAGATTTTTTCAAATCAGTCCTCGCAATGAGTGCCACCAGTTCTCCATTTTCATTTACAATTGGAAGTTTTCCTACACAAAACAACAACAAAAAAACTTTTAATGGGGGAGTGGCTTATGGCTTTCACAATACATATATTTTTTTTTTAGTTAAGACTTAATCACCGATAAACAACTTGGTTCACGGAGCCACACCAAACAGTCGATTTCCTTAATGATACAATGTTGCTTTTAAAATTTCGGTTTATCTCTTTTAACTGCCATTTTTAAATGTTAAGGTTTATCAGATAAAGGTGATCTCTTAAAAATATAACTCCACAACCAGTAATTATAGGCGAGAAGAGTCCTGTCTGGACGTAGAGATGTCAACATTCTACGTACACACACGCATCATCACGAGGACAGCAGAGTAGGAATTTCACGTCAGTGTGCAGGCATGTCATTTGCAGAACTTATGGGGATGTCCTCTGGTTGAGAGTTGACCAACGAAGTATAGTTCCTGCTAAGCGTGTTTGGTTCAGCTTTCTTTTAAAAGAATGGGACATTGATATTTTCATTTGCTTGCTCCACTTTCTCTCCATCCGCCAAGCCGACTACACCTCCTTTGGAAGGATCTATTCAATTCTTCAATGGTTTGTTCACCTGACAGCGCTGCCTGACTGACTTGATTGGACTCCACATCCAAGCAAAGCAGTAGCTAAAGTCAAGCCACTGTAAGCCATGAGCTCCATCAGAAGCATGCTTCCTAATGCAAGTACATCGGCAGTACATTTGAATGCAGTCGGCCATCAAGTGACAGCCACTGTTATGTATATGCTCAGCATCACTGATCTTTACGTGGTGCGCTCTAGACAAAATAAATATAGACATACGTCAGTTGGATTATAGACGAGGATGCTGATAGAGATCATGCACTTGGTTCTTGGAAAATGGTTGACGAGGAGAGGCTGGTGCTTGCGTTGAAGTAGAACCCCCATGCATGGGGTTTAAATACGATGAAAGCTAGGGCAGCTGGCGGTTACAGGGCTCGAAATGAGCGGTATCGCATCGCAATTTGCACCACAAATTTAAACTTTAGCGATGCAAAATTAAATAATGTATCGCAGTTTAGCGACGTAACTGTATTGCACGAGACAACATAACAGCGTAGTCATGATCATGTTGGCTGACACGGAGATGCTAATCCATCCTACTTTACAGGCAGGCCAAGCATCGCACATGCATTCTGGGAAATCATTGGCCCTACCATCACCTTCGGTATTTAGTTGGTGGCGCTTTCATTTCAGACACTATTCAAAATAGTCTTAACGTGCATCGGATGCCATAGTCTTGACCAAGCATCCGTGCATGTAGCAAAGTAAAAGTGAAACAAAAAGGCTGTGGTTTCAAATAAAGTAAACTTTTTGTATTGTTTTTCAGTAAATAAATTATTCTTTAAAAGTTGCTAATCATTTTTTCGTGACTGCTACGCAAATTTGTATTTTGTATTGCATTTCTGCTATTCAATTTTTCTAAGACAATTCGAGCCCTGGGTTAACTTCATTAGAACCCATCTTCAACCCCGCGGCTTGGGGGCTGGGGGGGGGGGGGGGGGGCAGACAGCTTTAGAGAAGCAACTTGAGGCTGAGTGGCACCTTGAGAGTGACGAAGGAGACGAAACGTCTAGAGGAACGGTATCCGAGACAGAAACTGACTTTTTGTTGTCAAGCTGGGATTGAAAGGAAGGACTGGAACACTTGGTCTTGGTAACGGGAAGCCCCCTCCGAGGGGCAGGAGCACAACAAGTAGATATCACGGCACGGCAGTCAGATGCGGGAGACGCAGTGGTCGAGAAAACCGTGTTGTCCTCTGGAACGGAAGAAGCGACAGGCGAAAGGTATGGATTTTTATTTTTTTTATAAATCAGCTGGTGCCAAAAGATGACGGGTTGAATTTAATCCTGACAGGGAAATGGCGGAGATGGCCACCTGGTGACAGAGAAAGCAGAAGAGAGGCTGACCGAAAGTGCGACCCGTCGAGAAGAAACCAACAGAGAACTCATGGTCCAAGAGAGAAGCTGTCGGTCGACGACAAACGACAGAAGGCTAGCAACAAACGCAAGGGGCTGCAAGCCAAAAATAAAACGACAAGCAGGAACACGATGCGAAAGGCCAGCCGGAAGCAGGAGAAGAAACGGTGACGTCTGGTCACGCCCGGGCGCTTATATAGGAGGGATGAGCTGACGAATGCGCATTGGGGTTATGAGCTGGCAGGCAGTAGGCCTATAAACTTCACTTCTCTAGGTAGAGAGCATTAGAAACAAGAATGCTAAAATTAGAGGTACAGTGATGTATATTTTTGGCAGCACATAGAAATTGATTTTTTTTAATGTAAGACTTTGGTTAAGTTTTGCAGCAGAATAACATATGATTTACCATTCATAGCCAAAATGAGTAAATGTCTTTATGGTTTATGGTAATGTACTGATGGTTTTCTTCTAAGGAGACGCAGTTGTAAGCAGACTAGGTGGCAGCGAGGGCTTGAATTTCATGGACAGTATTTTGGACATTGTCGGTGGCCAAGGATTCGTCCGTGACAGGGTGGATCCTGGAAGCAATCATGTCTGTTTTGTGCTGGATTTGTAGGAGAAGTCCTTTTGGCCATTTCGCCATTTCGGATCCTTTGTGGCATCTAGTAAAATCCGCGTTCATGCTCCAAGGTCAAAGTAATAGCCTTTCAGGTTCCTTTCTACTATGAAGACTGAGAGTTTGATGTTCCGTTACGCTCATTTTCCTTGCACTGAAGTGGGGTCTTGGGAGAAGGCGAATCCAACAAAAGTCAGAAGCAGGTTGCGGTCTTAACAACGGCGCTAGAAGATACTGCAATGGTGTCAACTCCTCTTGTCAGCTTGACTTTTCGAAGTGGCTGTCGCAGGGTGGTCTCACGGAGAGTTCAAATTCTCCTTACATTTGGACGTCTTGCAGGCAAAATATGAAGAAGATCGAAGCCTTGAGCAGTAACTTCCAATGGACACAGCATCCTCTTCTTTGTCACGTAGTGGTGAAGATGACTCGAGCCCTAGCGAAGAACCACAGAGAACGAGAAGGGATGACTTTTGAGACGAAGCATGCGGATGCGAGGAGGCATCATGAAGCACCGATGAGTCATTCCAGGTTGAGGGAAAAAAGGAAAAATTCCTGATTTTTCCAAAAAAGAAATTTCAACTGTTGACATATCAAGTGGATTTCTTTACGTTCTATAGCTTCTTTCTCTTCATCTTCTATCCTTTTTCCACGGTGGTGATCTTGCCAATCATGTGATCCTAAAACATTGGTGGGAAGCTGTGCCAGACAACAGATAAGACCACGGCTTACCCGACATCTCGTAACTCATTCTTATCATGAGTCACAAGGCAGATTACAACGTTGGATTCATGATGCGTCGGCTGAAAAGAAGTGTGTTGAAAGACAACATTCCTTTCCTCCAGAAGCCTGTTGCCGGAGGACTTGTTTCCGTCAGAAGCTCAGTCATCTCCAGGCTAATGGCTGCGTCTTCTACTCAAACAAAAAGTTTGCTGCTGACGAGTTCTGGACCTTCCAGGCACTTCAACGATGTGTGGCAGTGCAACGACGGTTTCCACAGCTTCCTCGTACTCTTTAAGCTAGAGCCTTAGTGGGCCTCTTTACCTTGATGCTATGGCTCCATGCTATCTATTCTGTATACTCTGTATCTTTATTGATGTATTCCAGTAATGCTATGTACTTTGATGTATGGTCCAGTGCCTGGGGATCAGTGGTCTGGATGGCTCTGGCCTTTTCTACCACTAGGGGTAGCTGCTAGCAGAGATGGATCATGGGATACCAGGATATAGTACAGGAAGTACCTTGCACCACCAGTGGCAGTTACTGGCTGCAGCTCTAGGTACTTAATGCCTTGCAGCCCCTTGCAGCCTCACTCTGGGAGCTAGTCCCTAACCAGCTAAGAACTCTTCCTGAAGTGTGCCACTCTGCTAGTAGCCCTGATCAGAGCATCCTTGAACCATTGGACAACATCTCCTGAGGACAGACCGCGTGGCCCTGGAATAAACCCTGAATTACCATCCTTCTGGCGTTCTTCCTTGTACCGGGCATAGCGGGGTTGCAGCAGGCAACTTGCTTCTTGGGCCTCAACTGGTGAAAATGAAGCGATATCACTAAGAACGCCGAAGGCCTGATGAGATAGGATGAACGATGGTAAACAGCAACTAGAACCAGCAAAGGTCTTGATGCTGCCGTGAAGTTAACAATAATTTACCTGCGGGTGTATTCCGATGCCTCATAGCAGGAAAAGCAGTATGTGCCATCCAGGCAGGGCAATTTAGAAACTTCACTTAGAAAGAGGCCAAAACATAAATGTCTGGCTCATGGGAAAATCCGCTACAGTGCCATGTGCCAAAACGATCCATTGTGGTCGAGGACGAGATAAGAGGGAGCAACAATGCCAGCCATATCTCTCCTTTTCACGGCTGGCAATGCTGAGCTGAACTGCAGATGGAAGCGCCGACAAGATAAAATTTGCTTGCAATGTAATCCGACGTTAACGTCGCAGATGAAATCAAAGGTACTTTTCCACGTTGTACAAATCTTGATTTGAAGAATTTTCTTCACTCTACATCCAATGACTGAAGGGACAAGCAGAAGCCACGGCCATGCTCCATACAACAAGCCGACCCAACTCAGTCCAGGGCTCGAAATGAGTGCTATCGCATCGCAGTTTGCACCACAATTTTAGACATTAGCGATCCAAAATCGAAATTTGCGTAGCAGTTTAGCGACGCAAGATCATGGCGAAAGAACTTTATAACTAAGTTAAAAAAATTCTTTTGTAGTAGTCCTAGTCCATTTATAATAGAACAATCATTGTGATCCGTAATATTCTTGATTCCACTCCCTACAGAAGTTAGGTTATTTTTATACAACATGCAAAGAATGAAATTGAACGATACACAATCGTAACATAAACCATCAGAATATTTAGGTATTACAAAAAATAATGCAATTTATACGTCACGCAATCACATGCTCGTGTTCTAGCGGAACCATATATTAAAAAGAAAACGCTCTTTTACCTGCCAAGAAAAATATATACGTTTCATGAAAACTGCTAACCATTATTTTGCAATTGCTACGTAAATTTTTATTTTCCATCGCCATTATGAAACACGCTTTTTTCTGGACATTTCGAGCCCTGCAGTCCCATGTCGACAAGTGAGAGCGTAGCACGGGCAAGACATGATACCAACGTTGACAACATCGCAAGGCAAATCGACGGTCTTGTGGAAATTACACCTATCTTTCGTTCCATTTTCCATTTGACAACAACGGTCCAATGTGCAAATAACGACGTGGAACGATTGTTCAATTTAAAGCGGCAATCCCGTTTAAAGCTGATGTTGCACAGGTACCACAATGTCCGAGTCCGGGCGTGTAGTCATGTCTACCCAACAGGAAAGCTAAGCACAGACGGTGCTACAAAGTTTTGAGTTCAACAAATAAAAACTCGAGAACACCGTACATTTAGAAACACTAAAAAAATTATGAATTAAAACAATTGAGCACCCGGTGTTAAATCAAAACGCTATTTTCGCAAATTTTCCTCAAAATCAAGCCAACAACAGCGTATGCGACCCTAGCCTGAGGTCGAAAATAGGCACAAAGTAGGCCTTCCGAGAACCCATCGCACATTGTCAACAAAACTCGGAAAAAACTTCGGAAAAAATTACCGCACACTTTCACATTCAAGATAACAGCTTTGTCAAGCGAATTTTTGATAGGTTGAGCTGCTTTCTTCGGGCTTCAATGATATAGCGCGGACTGTCTACATTTTCCACTCCAGTTCAACGAACTATCGCATTTGAATTTGCTGGCAACGTTGCCTCCTGTATGTGTGTTGCGGGCTTAGATCGTTCGTTTCTATTCTCCACTGACAATGAAGTCGGCCTGTCAGATTGTTGCTCACTAAATGCTTCACTCTAGGAAAAGAAGGGGCTTGAATGATCATTAATTGCCCATTTTTCGTCTCATGCTCTTGAATTGCAAGAGCAGGATGGAGGAGCCACTATGGGCTACTCCAGCTCGCCTATTATCGCCGGAATGGTGATGCAGCACCTCGACGAAATTGTACTGAAGTCAGAATTGCGTTTACGGATGAGGAAGAGATTCGTTCATGACGTGTATTCAATTTTGAAGAAGAATGAGTTTGAAAAGGTGCTAAAGAAGGTCAACGACTGGAGAGAAGGAATTAGCTTTACAGTAGAACGTGAGGAAGAAGGTGAACTCCCATTCCTTGATGTCAAGATTAAGAGAGGCGATGAAGGAAAGCTGGTATAGCAACCGTATGTTAAACCAATGGGAACCGACCGAGCCATTACCTACTACTCGGGACACCCCAAAGAGCAGCTGAAGGTGATTGCCAAGAACGAGTTTGTGAGAATGGTGCGTAACGCTTGTAACAGGAAGATGGCTGAACCTCACGTAGAAAGAACAAAAGGAAGAATTCTAAAACTCGGTTATCCTGCAGGACTTCTAAATTGTCTAAAGAAGTAGGCATACGAGATAGTGGTGGAAGAAGGTCCTAGAGTAAGATTGACCTACCTGAAACGAGTTACGGGTCCTGTCCAAGACATCTTGCGTAAGAATGGCTTCAGAACATATTTGACAAATGCGGAAGAGTTGAAAAAGAGAATGTCCGGTAGTATGAAACACAGCCTCAGGGATGTGAAAGAAAGCCAAAAATCGAATGACGAAGAAATTATGGGAGTAGTAAGAAATACAAGGAAAGCTGTGTATCGGGTGCCATGCAAGGACTGCAGCACTGTTTACAAA
>JAHWFP010015029.1:0-20552 GCA_023313725.1 Lithobius niger | reverse complement strand
CTGCTGAATTTATGAAATATGGTGTTCGGAGATTTAAAAAATGTAAAAGTCTGATGAACAAGAACAACGGGTACAGGAAACTGTATAACAACGAAGCTTTCAGTTTGTTTTTTTGTAAGAATACCAATATTAGCGTCCGATGAAAATTTATCTGGTCAGTGATTGCATCGTCGCACACAAAATTCTGGCTCATTTGCCGTATCGTAGTAGCAAAAGTTACGAGACAATTTTTTTTTAATATAATGTGCAATATAGTAGATATTCTTCAGTACACTATGCATATAGATTTTTTAATAGTGTCCTGTTGGTATGTCTGCCGTTCCAACTTCATACGCCAATTACAGATTTTTTTTTATTCTACCATACGACACGTCGAATTACTAATGCAGTGTTAGTGCATCTTGTTTTATATGAAATTCTGATGGGCGGGGGACGGGAACGGGCCAGGGAAAGGAGGCTAATTGGGGGAGGGCCCCAAAGCACTTCTGTGCCTAGGGTCCACACAAGGCTAAATACGGCTCTGCTTGTCACAGTACAAACAACAGGATTAAAATACGAACTTTCACTCATTAGATGAAGGACGCATATAATCGGAAGGAACACCGGACGGAAAAAATTGAAAGATGTTGGGATTTTTGGTAGGGAAAGAGAAACATGGGGGAAAAACATGATTGGTTCTTTTGTAAAAGTAAAAGTTCTTTGTTATTTAGTAGCCTTTATGCTTTATTTCTTTGTTGAAAATTGTTAAAACACGAGCGCTCTGCTCATCGACAAACGCAGCGGACGGTCGCCATTCACCAGAGCAATGCAGCAAAGCCGAACTGCGAACAAGCGACGCTGTTCTCATTTTGTCATAAGATTTCTTCCTTTTTACTAGTAATAAAGCATATTTCGTGGGATAAAGAATAGCTGAAGTTCTAGCCTAGTGTTTCCACTTGAATTTGTTTCTCAGTGTTTTTTTTTTTTTATCTGCTCTAATTTCGTCGGTATTCGTTCTCAAACGCTGAACGGCAGTGTTCTTCCAACTCATTCACATAGTAAATCGCCAGTATTCTCGGCCCACGTTTACAACAGCTCCATCTGAAAACTCCCGTGGCGTAAGTAAGTTTTCAGAAGCGCGCAGAATGGAAGTTATCAGACTATTACTGAAGGTAATAGGATCGACAGACCCTGTCGCAGTTTACGAACAGGTTTCGATTTCCGTAGTAGTTTCGCTTTTCATCAGCAGATGATTAACCGTGGCGTGGTGCCACCTCTTGGCAACTTTTGGAAAGCTCTTGTTCGTAAATCATCACGAGATGGCGCTCGTTGATGAAAGCAGTCTTGAAACCGAAACTAAGAAACGCCGAAGCGCCAGCCAGAGCCGTCACATAGCGCACTCTATCCGCAACTTAAATTTTTACGTCAAATAATTGCATCTGTCGCATCCTAAACATATAGCGTGCCATGCCTAGAAACGAAATCTAAACCGAAAATGACAATCTCAAGATGTTAGAACCACAAATCGGGCCAGAATTTTTTTTTTAATTCAATTAATAATATAAAACAAAGATACATCACAGACCCAATATCGTAAACAATTAAGGAACCTGTTATTATTTATCATATCAAAAACCAAAACCGGTAAAAGGGGCTGCCAAGTATCGAATGGTTCAACCCTTCAAAGGAGTGATATGAACACACCAAAACATTTGCCAAGTTAATCGCACCGCTTAATAATTCGAAGGTTAAATGAAAGCTAGAACATTGCTACGTTCGGTAGCAATGTTCAAGTTTTCATTTAACGTCCAAAGTATTATTCGGTGCGATTAAGTTGGCGAATGTTTTGGTGTGTTGATATCACTCCTTTGAAGGGTCGATCCATTCGGAACTTAGCGGCCCCTTTTACCAGTTTTGGTTTTTGATATATCACTCCTTTTTTTTTAATTGTGTATTGACTCAACTCCACTACCGTGCAGATGTCTACTATAAAGTGCCACGTCAATAAGAATTTGGTTTTCAACAATTTGTTACTACCTATTGCCTATTGTTGACCAAGTTGTCGACGTGCCATTAAGCCTCAATCCCCCCCCTATAGCGTATAGGCCGAACCATTCTCAACTTAGTCACCTCTTTATAGGTTTTGGGTTTGGTTTGAATTTTGTTGTGATTTGTTTTATTTAGTTGGTTTTGGTGTGTTGATATCACTCCTTTGAAGTGCCGAACCACTCTCAACTTGGTGGCCTCTTTACCAGTTTTTGACTTTGTTTATTTTGCTTTGTTTTTACAGTTAGGTTATTTTTCGTGAATTGGACGTGAGTACAATTTCTTTGCAACGTTGTTTAGATTTATCGTGATACACTAGTGCTTGTCTATGCACGCACGTCACTATACACGTTCTCATTGTCCGAACTTTGGCCGTCCAATGAGAGACGATGCCGACAATACTAACAATGATTATAACAATATTTTCGTACTTACACGCCCTCCCACGACATTCCCATTACGCCCCCAGGCTCCAAACCGTAAAAGGTACGCAGTTCATATTGTACTGCACCCATTCATCCAATTTCGTAGCTGGAAGTCTTCTCGTTATGTCAGCATCAATGAATAATCACCCTATGGGATTTAACATGGGGAGGAGCGAATTAGCTAGCTAGTTAGCTAGTAGTAACACATTTACAATGTTATTGAGGGTCAGTTTGAATTGAATAAGGTGCAGAATATAGGTGTTTTATTCCAGACTCACTCAGCGTCATGTTAAAAATACAGTGGGAATTGTTATTGCACGGCATCAACTTTGGTGTTCCCACAACAACACCATGTGACACATGCATATTATGCATGAGTAGAAACCTTCCGTTCCCTAATGTCGCCCCTATTAGGTCGACACTTGTCCTGAAACTGGTCCATGCCGACCTCACTGGACCTATCAAGATCACAACGTATGGGGACGCAAGATTTTTACTTCTCTTCATCAACAGTTTCTCTCGTCGAGTCTTCCCGTATTTTTTAGTAAACAAATCTCAAGTCCTGAATGCCCTCCATACTTTTGTTGTCCAGAGACAAAATGAGACCTCTCACCGACTCATAACGCTTCACACAGATAATGAAGCCGTCTGGAAAGCATACAGGTTCGAACACTTTTTGAGTGAGTCTGGAATAAATCTTCTATATTCTGCACCTTATTCACCTCAAACTGATTCTCTCGTTGATTGAGAGATGTTTTCAGTCAATCGTTAAAAAGGCTACGACTCTCCTCGAACACAGCCGGCTTCCCATCAAGTTTTGGCGTTTTGCAGTTGAAGCCTCTTGTTACCTACATAACATTTTGCTGTCGAGACACCTTTATGGTTTGTCACAGCAAACCCCTTTAGGACGCTGGGCTCCGGTGCGGTACCCGTCATCCGGCCGTCACATGCATACATTTGGTTGTTTGGCCTACTACATTCTCCCATCCGTCCACCATGTTAAATTCCAGCCGACAGCCAAACGAGCCATCTTCATAGGTTATGCTACACGGAGCATTGGTTTTCGCTTACTAGACTTAGAGACCAGACAACTGATAGTGTCCAGAAATGTTCGATTTGATGAACGAAATCGTGGAGGAGACCTGTTGTCACCGTCTATAATTCCACCACTCGGACCAGATATTACTAGTGCACCTAGCATCATAGATATTGATTCTACACCTGATTCCCCAATCCGACCTCGACCTGGTTATGCAGTGCAGGGAGATCAACCCCTCGACCACCTGATTCTACTCCACCAGTTTATGACCGACACGCGGCAAAGGTTGCCCTCCAGGTACCACTAAAGCTGAACGCCAAGCAGCAAACGAACAAATCAATTCTCTCCAAAAATTTTGGATTCTGATGGCTCCGATCCAGAGGAGCCTATGGTCCTGCTCCGTCGCATCTTTGCATCGACCTCTGTTGCCACCCCCAAGTGTTACCATGCTACCTTAACTTCCCCGGAAGCAGAAGGCTGGGCAATTGCTATGCAACAAGAGCTTGACTCTATGGCTCCCATCAAGTATGGACATTGGTGACCAAACCACCTGGTGCGAAAATCATCAAGGCCAAGTGGGTTTTTGCACTAAAAATCAACCCGGACGGCTCCCTTCGAAAACTGAAGGCCAGACTAGTGGCAGCCACCTGGAATGAGCATGCCAAAATCGATTAATTTACTTCATATTCCCCAACAGTGCGAAGCTCATCGGTATGCCTAGTTCTTGCTTTGACCGCCCATTTGACACACAGGCTACACTACCTAGACACGGTTACGGCATACCTTTTTGGTCATTTATCTCGAACGGTATACTTTTCCCAACCACCAGGTTATGAAAAGCCCGGAGAGGGGGGAGAACAGTTGGTGTGCCTCCTCGATAAATCCTTGTATGGGCTTTCAGAATCTGGCCGCAACTGGTACCAACATATAAGTGAAGTGCTGCGTGTACTCGGACTAGTTAAATCACAATTCGACCCTTGCGTTTTTGTGCAGAAGTCTGGGGGTTTACCGATTATCCCATTTCTTTTTGTTGACAAGTTACTCAGTGTGAAAACGGATTCGGTTTACCAATCCTTCCTGAAGTCTCTACGTGGTCATCTAGAAGTTGTAGAAGTCGAAGGCTAAAAATATATTGGATACGCGATTGAGCGAACTGACAACTATATTACTCTCTCTAACAAGAAGTATATCCAGGACAAACTCGACTATTTTCACCTAACAGATGCTAATCCGGTCAAAACAGTGTCCGCAACACTTAGGCCACTGAATGCCTGTGAAACTTCTTTATGTGTTGACAAGACCACTTACTTAGAGATGCTCAGGTCACTGATGTTCCTCGGGATCCAAACACTACCCGATATTCTGCATAACGTCATCGTACAGTTAATCTCCTAAACTTCCTCAACTCACCGCCCGAAAAAGAATATGGCAATATCTGAAGGGCACAATCGACTGGAAATTACATTACGATTCCAACAGGATTGGTGCTTTAATGTCTTGGTGCAACGCATCTTGGGATTCAGTGGGAGGAAGCTAAGGTGTTAGTGGTGTTTTAATTGCCCTAGGTACAGCTCCGATCATCTGAATCAGCAATACACAGTCTCTAGTCGCACACTTGAGTTGTGAGTCAGAAATTTCTGCTGTTTGTGACCTAACCAAGGAACTTGTTGAGTTCGTGGATTGTTGGGAGAATTAGTTCCATCCCTGTTACACTTTCCGGTAACGATATCTACCGATTCACGATCAGCAATAGACTTGTTGACCAATGCTGGTAGTCCACACTAGCGACATTATTTGCGTAAAATAAATTATGTACGAGATGAACTCTCGAAGCATAACATCCATGTCTCGTTTTGCCCCAGTGTGGACATGCCAGCAGACCCTTTAACCAAAAACGTGACTGGTGTAAAATTACGTGAAGTGATGAAAACTTATTTTGCATTGTTTTAGTGTTTAGATCAGTGGTGAGAATTTTACGTGAGTAGCCTCTACCGGTTGTGTCCTCGTAGGTAGGGTTTCTAGTGTGAAAACGTGAAATAATCTACCATTTGAAATTTCTTTTGTTTTATTTAGTTCATGTAGTTAGCTTGTAAAGATCACATAAATGTGTATCTTTTGCATGCCATTTATCATTTCCTTGTTAAGTTTGTTTCGTGTGAAATATTCGTGATAACAGCAGTTTAGTTAAAAACTTATAATTGGTTTTGTTAGATTTTATATAGATCTTTGTGGTTATGAGAGAGGAAAATGCGGTAGCGTACCATAAAAATGCGTTAATTGATAACCACTGATGTTATAGTTGGTAACTACATGTTTTGTTGGGTTCTTGTTTTGTTACCGCTATATATAAAAAGACTTGGTTACGGGTGAAACGTGGGTTTCCTGAATGGTTAGCCCAGGCCCGGTAAAATAAACGTTACAATTCAAAATGGTTGGAGTTCTTCCTTTTCACCATTCATCAACCTCGTAAACTTCATCTGCAACAATAATCACCCTCTTGGATTTAACATGGGGATGAGTGAATTAGCCAGCTAGCTAGCTAACACATTTACAACGTTATTGAGGGTCAGATTTTGCATTGAAAGCAGCTTAGCTGGCATTCCTAAACGAGTTAATTTTTGTCAGGTGGGTCATTGCTCTTGATTTGAACACAATTTAAGCTTTTATACCTCATTATTATTTTTCCCCAAGTACCTGAAATGTGCCCAACCACGCTTCAGGATATAAGACACTGACGCTATGGCATCACGCTACAATGGTTTACAACCCCGACAATTGAATTGATGTGATGTTTGTTGTGATGTTTGTTGCCTAACTTGGCGCGACACCTAGTGTTTGTCTAGATAACCGGGGAGGAGGGAGGAAGAAGGAAAAGGGGGTTCATGAATTTTTTTACACCTCTTGAGTGGGGAGGTCGTACATTCTTTTAGTCCCCGACAAGGGTGTCATAATAAAACACTCCCCAACTGAAGTAAAAAGTCATTTTTGGACCTCCAAAATGAAATTTTCAGCAATCAATACATCTAAAAACGGCTAAGCTCCCCATCATGTCAATGCTTACTCGGTTTTGAGGCTGTCACTATTTCGTATTCCTGCTGTGTTTTCGGAAAACTTTCTAGAAAAGCTTTGCCTGATGGTTCCTTGGCTTCTTCTACGGTGACTGTTACGGATGTGGGCGTACAAGCAAACACTGCGTTCATCTTACGTAGTGATTATTAAACTCGACACAAGATGCGTGTAAGGAACATCGATGTTTTATGAGACATTTTAAACTCAGCCGTGTCCTTTCGTTAAAAACGAGACACGTTTTCCTTGCAACTAGAGGTAACTTGTCAGTGCGGAGTGCTACTTACTTAAATTGTCTACAGGAAATCATCTGTAGAGTGTCTCAATAGGTATACAATAAAGACATTCTTTCTGGGAAGGAGGTGGTCACAATATTTCTGGGCCTTGAGTCGGGAGGCGGTTCAAAAATATTTCAGGGTTCTGAAGGAAGGGCCATCAAAAATTTGGTGGTCACATTTTCATTTCCTCTGATCTCTCCCCCAGAGGCCATAAATAATGAGTGATCTCTAAGAATGACAAGTGAACAGCAATTATGATGAGCTGCTCACTTGTCATTGGGCATATCTTTACAATGCTTATGCTGCTAACAAACATTTCCAGACCAAATATGAGCAGTCAAATAATCAAAAAAAATTGTCAATGTACTGTGCGTTTTTCGTAAGATTTCACTCCATAAACAAACGATAAGTTGTGCCTACTCTTTCGTTTCCTTTGCTTATCTTATTCGCAACATTTACTAACAATTCCCTACACTTTGCTCTCTGGATCGCCCCCCAATCCCACACACACACACTTTAATTTGTTTTTCTTGTTTCACTTATTTTAACCTAAAAGCTTTAATATGCATAGTGGCAAGGACACTCCCTTACTTTCATCGTATCATCTCATCTTTATTTTATTGCAACTCCTGCACAAATCCCAGTTTGGAACGGTCAAAACAGCGAGCATATGTTGGCCTTGATAAGGACAATAGCACCATCCCTCTTCATTGATTCCTTTTTACAACGTCAGATATGCTCGTCAAATCTGGAAAGGCTGAGGAAAGATTTGGGGCTGGTGGATCCATTCGAGTAGGTGCATCTCTTAGTTTGATCTCATGACCATCAAGATGGCACTTACAGAGGATGTCATTACCTACCTTAGGTGGGCCAGAGATCTGATGCAAGCTATCATATCCACCATCTATTCGTGAACAGAAGCTCAAGCTTGTACCAGGATCCTTCGCTGTGTACACCATCCAGCATTGATCATGACACGTGAATCTCTCTTAGGATCAGGATTATGCTTGACAATAAGACTGTTACAAACAGAATTGGTAGATGGACTGACACATGGATGCTTAGCTCTGCCACAGTACACCACCGCATTACAAGCAAATGGCCAGGCATTAGTTCATAGACAAGCAAGAGGGGCAAAAACACCCTGTTACAACTTAGAGGAATTCCTGGATACTTCTCCAGAGCCTCATCGCCGTAGGGGATTGAACCACCGTAGTCAATCGTTAGTGGTCCTATCTAGAACCTACTGCAACCAATGCCGTAGGGATAGAGTGGAGCTCTACCAAGTCGTTAACCAAGCTATGGAAGAACCACATCGTAATCACCAACACAGAGGAAACGCTGGTCAGTCCAACAGCAATCAACAACGGAGGAATACATAATAATTGCACACAGTGTCATTCCACCTCACATACATTTCGAGAATGTGACCAGGTTCTTTCGTCTGATTTGCCACGCGGACCTGGATGTTGTAAGTACTTTGGATGTGGCCATCTTAGTAGTCACTGCGGCAAGAGGAGCCCTCACCACAGTATCCTGTCCAATCTAACATATGTTGTGAGCGCAACACAGGAGATGACCCGATCCTCCCTGAGTCAAAAAAAATGTAATTTTAAGGGTAGCCATTGTGCTGGGTGGGAGCTGGATTGCTACACTCATGATTCTGGGTCAATGCTTATTATAATGATCAAATGTTATAAGAGCATAGATCGTAGCTTATGTCAAAGAATTAAGACTGCACTCGCATCAAATGGTTTCTCTGCCTACGGGGTATTGATCACAGGTATTAAGAGATCCAGAAAGAAATTGGCTCACCCTACCATCTTAAAAAGGTAGTCGAGAGGCATTCAGTGGCCAAAAATTTGCTCTCAGCCTCCCGCCTGTTGAAAAGTGTGCTAAATTCCAACCCCACAGAACTCAGGGTGTGTATGCACAAAATAAGTGCAGACCTTCTGATTTAGTAATGTATGGTGAGAGGGAAACTCCAGCTTTTCAGTGGTAAACTTGAAATTAATAAAATGTATGATTTATATGGGGAGACGGTTGGCAGGTAAGTTAGGACGGCACATGCTCAGGTCGTAAGCAATATTTTGTATGGTTACCCAGGTTCAACCTCAGATGTGCCCTTCTATACTCCCACGTCCCCTCCATAGGAAAGTACGTTAGAGAAGTACGAGTGTGTGAACCATGCTATTTGATTTGACTGATGTTCCCCCAAACTTGCAATTTGCAAACTGTCTTACTAATGCAAAAGTAGAATCTTTGCACGGTAGAGTTGGTGAAATCCGTCTATCATACGTGATGTTGCTATCCCCCATTGCCCTCAAAATGTTCTTTCTCCCTCTCTCTCACCCATCTGTAAAACAGGATGTATATTCTAGTCAATGTCGTAACAGATATACTTTGACTGCTCATTCCCATACATATCCGTCTCAGGCCCTCAATGTTTTGCAGAACCTTTTTTTGGAGGTAGAGCCAGAAAACCGAATGAACACCGTATTTAATGAGTCGATTGTATCTAGTAGTGAGGGATATGGTAACTGAATTGATGCAGAATCGCAACCCACAGCTAATTATCGTTTTCTGGGGCCAGTCCGAAGGTACTTGACCAAAGCCTTTAGTAAACGAAAGCGTTATGGGGTGGGATGGTCCACAGAGATGAACAATCAATGGCTGCAGGAAGTGTTGGCCAAGTGTGTGGGCCACTCTGCCATTCTGCCCTTGCCATCTAGCTATATAAAGACACAGGCAGACACTAATGTTTTTGCTCAAATTCAGACTAGAAGATCTGCGTGTTTGGGAAGTCATTAAACATTCCGAAGGCGACATCAAGTCTGAGTGCAAAGTGGGTTTTTGCCCGGAAATTCAACAAAAATTGAAGTTTACCAAAATACGAGACCTGTCTGGTTGCTTGTGGGTATTACGCCAGAGCAGGATTGACTTTGGATAAATTTCCTCTCCTGTGATAAGAATAGCGTCCCTGTGTTTGTTATTTGCACTGAGGACTTATCGGCAGTATGCGTTTCGCATTGCAGAGATCCAGTTGGCGTACCTCCTCGCAACCGTCGAGTGCCAGTTTTACTTATGGTCACCACCAGGGCACTACCATCACAAGTCACTGAGGGGCAGTTATCACGCATGCAGGCAATGGCATAAAACAGGCAAGTTGAAGGTGGTATTTGCATCTTTGGGAAGTAATCCTAAGGTTCAAATTTCCCAAAGTCACTGGGATCCCTGCGTGCTCTACACGGTGGTCAAGAGAGGACCTCGTGTTAGTAGTGATTCACGTTGATGACATGTGCTTCTGCGGCCTAACACGTGGCTCTAAGTGCTATTAGGAAGGAACTGACCATTCTGGAAACAATGAACACTCTATATCTCGGACTCTTGTTGTAAATGGACGAGACTAGAATCCATCTCTCTCAGAGGACATACATCCAGAAGATTTTGACCACATTCAAGTTATGTGAATGTAAGGAGGTGGCAACGCGTGGATTCACAGAATATTGACAATGTGGGTCATCGCCAGCCATGGACCCTCACCTCTATCAGTAACTGATTGGTTCACTGCTGTTCCTTGTGAACATAAGTGTGGGCATATGTCAAGTAGTTACGAACCTAGTCCAGGTACTGTGCCCCACTCAGTTGCACTGGGTGGTGGCTAAATGCATAGCTCAGTACCACAAGGGGACTATGGATTAGAAAGTATCCTTCCGGGGACGGGGGTGCTATTGAATGTCCAATGATGTTCACACGCCACTTGGAGTGTGACTAAGGACTCTACGGGTTTCTGAGGACATGTGGTAAAAATCTGTGGTTGCCTAATCGTTTAGCGTCAGCAAGTAAAAGACGGTTGTGCTAAGCAGTGCTGAGACAGAACTTATGGCTTTAACTGAATGTGGTCAGGACCTAAAATGGGTGCAACAGATGATAAAGGAGGTTAAATGTAAATCACTCCTGGACTAATCCTCGCCTCTTCACTCGGATAGTCAATCAGCTATACACTTAATAATATTTCATCTTGCAGCACCAAATGAAAACACTTTGCATGTAAGGTTTGGTTCATCTAGTCCTTCATTCATGAAAGGATACTCATTAGCATTTAAGGCTAGTGTAGATTTAATGGCTGACCTTCTTACACAAGCAGTGACCAAGAACCGTTTACAACGTTTCCTGTCTGAATTTCATTTACCGTTAGATGCTCAAGTCGTCTCCAAGGGTTGAAACCACAGTACAATTTTATTGTCCTCCAATAATGATGTTATTTGCCTTGTACCCCTCTTTCATCGAAGGGATGGAGAACCTAACTTAGTAACTATGTGTAACATTATTTACTTCTTTTATTAACTTTCTAATATTTAATTCAGAGAATCAAAAAAACGTCGTTTTATTTTCTGGCATAACCATAACAATCTTTTTAAGTTTAAGATTGTTAATTTATTTTTTTTTAATATTTAACATTACATTAACTGCAAAGTTGCGTATGTTGTGTAGCAGTTACCCAGCTCACCCCACACTCCTTTGTTGAGGAAGGAGGGATGGTATATGGCCCCTTTACCACCCCACTTATTACTCCCTCATTCGTACTCCTTTCTGAGTAACCAGTCGTGATAATTAGACTAAATATACTAAGAATTTGAACTTGATGGATGAGACGCCTAAGTGTTCTGGATTATAGTTGTAACCGGCTTACATGGACGGCAACACGCAACCAACGGAGCCTGCACCTCTTGCTGCACCTTGCTGTTAACAGAGCTGTTGTGAGCATGCTGCTAACCACCGCATACACGAGGGAGTTGGCACAGCGCCCAACAGTCGGGTGCGAGGGTGTCCTATTGTTTGACCCAGTTAGAACCACCTCGTACTGGTTTTGCCGTAATCCACTGGTTTCAAGGCTAGGGCTCGAGCCACTATATAATGAGCTCGAGCCCGGCAGGTCACTAGTTGGTGTGGGAGCTCTGACTGAAAGGTTGGATCTCCAGGAGCCTACGTAGGCGTAAGCAGAAGGCCAAATTCTGCTATCAGCCTAACATGTAATGCTATTGTGCACAGTCCCCTAGATGTGCAGTAAGAAGTGAATTAGGATTGAGCATTGTGTCTTGAGAATAATCGTCCACTTCCATAGCAACCCTTACATAGTTTTTCACAACAATGAAGAGACTTCGGCCAACTCATGACCCACTGTATACACTCAGGTGGGCGACATTGTTGTCCCCAAATCTTGTACAAATTACCTGCCTTTTCTCATCACTCTCCTTGTTACGACATCATGTATTGTTACACAATGTATTGTTTCCACTCTACTTTCATTGTTTCTAATTATTACCTACTCCTGCCTGCAGTGAATGTGATGCTCCCCCTCTCTCGCTGATCCTTTTTAGTAAAGTCGGTTATGTTTTAGCATTTCTCCCTGCATTAGGCAACGGTATGCTTCGACTAGGCATAGACTTAAAGATGGATATGCATTTTTCCCTACCTATTCTCGTATGCTGCATTCCATCCAAATTTATGGGAATGATGAAGTGAACACTGGTTTTACAGTTACCAAAAACAGACATTAGTGAGTTACCACAGCACCGAATCGTAAGACTGTGAAGTATATTCCATAAAAAACGTACAACAACGATCCAGAGAAGCAGCATGGTAGGCGGTCAATAAAGAGACAGTAGAACCAACACTTGTATGAAGGATAATCGACCCTGGAATACATGAGATTTCCGGACCAAACCCACGCCTATTATGTCAATTCTTGATAAGTCCGCCATATTCCTACTTTGGTTTAACAGCCAACTGCCCTTCTTTCTTCACGGCCTCAAAGGACAAAATGTTACTTATTGATGCTTAGAAACTACTTTACTATTAAGGACCGTAAACCATGCTCTACCACCTGGTTGTGGGAGTACAGGCCTGTGACATCACAAGGATGTAACACAGCCCATATGGGGAATCAATCACATGCCCTTTAACACCTATAATAGGAGCAGTGCAGTCCTCCCACAAAAAAATATCAGTCAAGTGATCAAGCAAATTACCAGTGTAGTATGCATTTCCGTAAGGTTTCAGTTCATAAACAAATGGTAACATGTACCATTCTTTCATTTCTCTTTGTTTATCTCATTCGCCACATTTACTAAGATTCATCAGCAATGACGATGTTAAAATACAGTTCAGTCATTCTCAGGATTTGTCTCTCGGCAACAATACCGTCGACAAAAACTGCAGATATGCCATCTTTGATTAGTAGTACTATCACAAAAGCGTAGTTTTTTTATCGATACATTGTCTCAATCACGAGTTGCATTCCAAAGCTGAAAAAATATGGAGAACTTGCGTGAGGCGTTTTTATCAGCTTGGGAATGTTACGAATGGTTGGGAAAATTTATCGCTACTTAAACTACACTCGAGTTGTGCTGCACTTGCGAAGTATGCGGATCTACAAGATGTGGGGGCTATGTGGGGCTAAGACCGCTGCGGCTAAAGATTCTTTGAAAAGGTGCAAACACTTCAAAATTAATGGTTATCGAACTGGTATGTATGACTTACATTCGCAGTCAGTGGCAATTCGCATTCAATGGCTGCCTTATAAGTTTTCTGAATGAGATGTTGGTGCAGCTCTTATTAATTATGGCACTCATCAGTCTTATGGACTAGAGCAGGGATGGCGAACCCTTCTTTACATAAGTGCCAATGAAACAAAAATTAGCTTACAAAACATGCAGTGGGTGCCGCATCTGTGCAACTTCTGTTCTTCCAGGGGGCGGTTCCGTGTGGTCGAATAGTGTTCATGCGTGAGTCTGCTTGTTCACAGTAGTAGCTGGATTCAGATGTCGCTAACAATGCAACAAGGTCGTTCCAACAATGAATATAAGTTGAACTGCTTTGGTAGTATTATCTTTTCGGCCCGTTTCTACAGTGTTGAGGCTAAATGAATAATTAAAGAAATTTGCCAAAAGCTTCTCTCTTGTCTAAATCTTTAGTTATTCATCATTCAATTCTTGACCGCATGCATTCAGTTCTGACAATGCCCGTGAGTCTCCATTTCACTCAAGCCACACGCCACAATCAGCATTGGACGGCTCCCATTGTTCGTAAAGAGAGAAAGAGAATGGGAGAAAAGCAAGTCAAAGCTGCCTTGCTGTAACAACGTTTACGTGTATTTGTTTATTTTGTTAGGGAAAAATATGTCATCGTACATTATTGTTTCGAAATGCTCACGCGCCACCAGAAAAGCCCCTGCGTGCCACCTTTGGCACGCGTGCCATTGGTTCACCATCCCGGGACTAGAGCATAATTCAGCAGTTGGTGTTGTACACTGCTCCTCCGGAGTTAGAAGGCTATCTTTGCATCTACTTGACAGTGTGTTCCTTTACGACTTACTGATATAATTTTTATATCCGTTGAATTCCGGCTCTTCTTGTCATAACTGAGCGTCCTCCAAATGTCTACGATGCGGCATTCGTGGCAACATGCATCGTGCCTGCAAGAGCACCTTCAGTCATGAGTGTCGTAGCTTCTCTGAGAGGAATGATCCTTGTAAGCATGCCAAGACTCATACTTCCATGGCATGTGTGCACAAAGAATTTCTTTGCGACACAAGTGTTGTCCTCTGTAGCTGTTGCTGGTACCAGCAGAGCACCTCTGGTGTTTAACAGTGCGTTTGTGAGTGCATATGAGTCTGGTGGTGCACTGATTGAGTGTGGTGTATCTGTCGAGTGCAGTGCACCTGTCGAATGTGGTGCCCCTGTCGTGTGCAATCTGCCTGTTGTACCAAGAACTGCTATGGCATCTCATGAGTTCGTGTCCACCAGGGGGCCTTCCGAAAAACGTTGTTGTGTCCCAATAAGCCAGTGTATGTTGCGATCAAGCAGCCTAAAAATGGTCGCCAAACAACGATAAGGAGCGCGAGGGAGAGCGAATTTCGCGAAGGTGCACTGTGTTAGCTAACATTTGCCATATTATGCGGTTTGTAAAAGTACCACTAATTGGTTTAACAGTTTGCAGCAGCGCAATATTTATTTGCCAGCATCTTCGAACTCCATTGTGGACTGGCTTACGCTACGATTTCTAGCACCATATTGTCTGTGCATCTACAGTCCTTGTCAAGGGCAGTGAGCGCTATTTGCACTAGTAACCCTTCTGTGACGTTACGTTGCGACTGTAAGAGTTACTACCCCCTGCCCTCATTGTACTTCTCATGTAACTAACTATGCTTGATATTCCAATCAACGAAGAGTTTAACCAAGATGAAGATACACAGATTTACTTATATTTTTCCCGTGATACTGATCTAAAAATATCCCAGAAATGAAATTAAATGCTGAAAAATGTTTTTAAGATACAACCCTACGCATGCAAATTAGTTGTTTTGTCCAATTAATCTGTTGAATTAGGTTTATGTTATTATTAGTTTAATTTTATTTATTTTTTATGGTTATGTACACCCAGCTGTTCTGGCGCCAGAAACGCACAGTCGAAAATAAGTTATTTTATGTTCACCATCCAATGATGTTTTCGGTTATAGCTTTCTCAGTTTTGGTTGATAAGTTACTCCTTTCCTTTAGTAGATCACGAGGGAAGGTAGAGACTTAGAGGGGGTGGTAAGCCTGGGCGGATGTGAGCGAAGGCGACGGAGCGAACGCTTCCTTAGCTGATTTCATTAACGGCCTCTTTCCCCTGGGGAAGGGGGCTCATTCCAGGCGTCACGATGTGTTTGTCCAAGAATGCAGTCGGATGGAAGGAAGGTGCACTCCGCAGACCGGCACATTCCGATTCCGAAGGGGTTTCTCTGATAAATTCGTTCTTCAATATCGCCTTCATCGCATGATTTCAGTTTTGAGTCCTACAAATCTGCAAATAATACTAAAATTTATGCATTCGTATACTCAAGAATTTATATGGGGGTTTGATAGAAGTAAAGTATTCGTAGAAACCATTGAAATCTCATCTATGTAGCCAACCATACGTAAACTTAAATACTAATATGGAAGTTGTGATTGTGTACTGTGACTAAGCGGAGGTGTTATCTAGACGTTGGGAAAGTTGAAACTGTGATACCAGCGTTACTGTAACGTACTGGCAGAAACACGATGCTACGTTAAAGAGGAATGGTGTGCCAAGCAACACAAAATACTTCATCAGACATTTCTCAAAGTAGTGATCTTGCTATTTTTTCACGTTTGTAACATGTTGCTTGCGTAAGCTTTAGAATTACGTTTGCCATTTCAAGGCTTAAGCACGATGATTACAGTATCACTTACGTTAACCTAAAGTTCCCTTGCTTAGATTTGAGATTTTACCGGAGTTTGTTTCACGACTCACCAGGTGTACTTTTTGGAATTATCAATTATTAAGTGCCCGGGGAGGGGGGGGGGGGGGTGGGACCGTTCAAACCACTTGGGGGGGGGGGGGGGTCATGAATATTTTCGATCATCTCGAGGAGAGCTTATACATTTTTAGGTCCCGTCAAGAAGGGGAGGTCACACAAAAAATACTTACCAGACTGGAAGAAGAAGTCATTTTGGGACGTCAGCAGTAAAAATTTCTAAAAACGCCTCAGCTTCGGGGCCCTCCCATGATGTGAGTGTTTACAAGGTTTTAAGGCTATTAATGCCAGCACTACAGGCATAGTTTATGTCAAAATTTCTCATAAAATTGTGTATAAGCGATGAAAATAAAATATTGTATGTGGTTCTGGATATGACTTCATACAAGATATACGTATGACAGTGAGACATTTAGTATAAGAAGCTCTTATAACGTTGCATAAGAACTTGAGTAATTATTATTTGCAAATCATATAAACTTGTATAGAATAATCGTATATGATCGTGTAGAATAGTCTTATATGAGTAATCTTGTAGAGTAGCTTTATTCTTGTATGACCGTATAGGAAATTCTTATATGTTCTTATAAAGAAATCTTATTGAAAATATTATTAAAAAATAGTTGCCCTGTGACGGAAATCAAACTATGATAACGTGGGTGATAGCCACGTATGGTATCCACTAGACGGGGAGAGTTTGTTGACAGAGAGTAATTATTAGTTACAGCTCGTACGGATGTCATATTAGGGACACAGACCACAGACGCAATTTTTCTAAAGTTTAGTGCCAATTTAGCAGTTAAAATTTATTGAACACTAACTGAACACCAGCTGAACAAAAATAATGGCTTGTACTATTATAGCATGCTTTGATATATTTGTTTTTACCATGGTTTTACACCCGAATTCTCGATCGTTCCATTTTCCCAGTTTACAAGACTCTGGTTGAGTAGAATTGTGTATATCGTCAGTCACTACAAGCTAAATTACCGTAGTACTGTTTTTTTTAATTGCCACACACTTAAGAATAAATTTAATGTATATTACCTGCCGTAGATAATTTGATTACTTCTTTTTGAGAACTACTAAAAGTTATAAAATGCAATGAAATGTACTAGAATATCAGTTGGAAACCTGAGCCGTAGCCAACCACTGAAGCAGTTGAACAAATTGCCAAATACTTCTTCGTTTGTTGCCAGTGTAATTTGGTTTATGCTATGGGAAGTTTATTGCGTCAAAACTTTTAAAATTTGCATGGTACAAAGAAAAAACCTAATTAAATCGATCATGCAACCCATACCCAAAGCTGGTTGATGATGCGAATGCGTTAACAAATTTTGTAAAGTTTGTAGCGATACATGACTTTCTCCTTAACACTGGTATAATACTTCTTATAACAATTTGTATGAGATTTCATTTACAGTTAAATTATACTATAAGATTTCATTTACGGTTGAATTGTATAAAACTTCTTATTACAGTTTGTATATGACTTCCTTTTACATTTGTTAGAAGGCTTTCTCATAAACGTTGTCTACGATTTTCATCATAATTTGTATAAGACTTTCTTATAAGCATTGAATTATAAACATGCAAACATAGAAGACTTTCTGTTATCTTATACGAAATTTTTATATGGGAAAATGGTTTTGTTATAAGATGTTTTGTTAAACAGAACCATCAGCAAACTCTAACTATTCTTTATGTTTTTCATGCCCTGCTGCAGCTTCCAAATTGCAGAAACAGCCTGTAGTTTGGACTTGGGTAGGTGCACGTTTTATCCAGTGGGTACCTGTAGTTCTTCCCGCCATGTTTCAGGGATAACCATACATGCCTTAACATCTTTTCGGTCAATAAATCAAGAGGCCAGCTGCTTACATCACTGTGTAAACGTAGGTAATGGCACATGTGGTTAGGTGCAAATGTGGTTAACCCAATGGTGTGCACCTTTGGAGGAGCTAACCCAATAAGAATCGAAGCACATGGAACTGATATTCAAGATGGTAATTGAAATTTTTTCAGACATTGTCAAACCAGTTGCACTGTAAGACTTTAGCAGGTAAGGTTTTAGGTCCAAAAGTGTCATCCGAAATAGAAATGTGCGGAACATCTCTACAACGCTTAGGAAGAGTCGAAGGTGGTGAAATATGAAGTTGATTTTTCTCAATGGCAGTCTTGAGTGAACATTTATTCCAGACCCTACCATCACTAACTTTCCCATGTGTACCTATATACAACATGCAGCAGCATTGTAGTCTGCGTCTACACAACTACCACAAGAATAACGTATTTCCAGTTCCTTTGTAGTTGTGGACTACCCAGTGTTGGTTTCCACATAACCGCATGCACTCAGTCATTGTTGGAAACTTCATCTGTTACTGAATTCCTTTACTATTTTAAGCCAGTCACTTCCACTTCGGTAACACTGAAGACATCTTTAAGATTTTCAAGTAATGCGTGACGTGTGTCTATTACGGCGTATGAGACAGTGCGTTCCCTAGCACGAAACTTCCATCAAAGTTCACGAAAAGTATGACTTGTTGCCAAGAAAGAACTGTGAACTCTTGCAGTCTTGTTGGTTGCTTCGTTGCATTTGTTTTTATCATGGCCAACAATTTCTCAACATATCTGCCGTTATTCGCAACTTCGGTCTGCAAAAAATAAAATAAAACTTTAGTGTAAACCAATCTGTAGAGGTTTGTTCTGGCGTTTTTATTGTTATATTATCAAGAAATGTAAACCAAAACGTAGAGTGGTATGTACAAATAAATATTTAGTTATATTCTGGCATTTTAGCAACCTTCCTCAGACGAAGAGACAATACAACAATGCATCTGTCATTGAACCCCAACCCAATTTTTCAGCTAGTGTGGATAAAACAAAAACAAGTACTTACACATTGGTTGTGCTCCTGCGTTTACTAGGTTAGGTGGTTTGCGAAATATGTGTAGGTTAAAACAGATTTGTTGTAATTTTGTTTTACTTTGTTGTATAGTCTCCTTGTCTATTTTTACAGTAATTACGATGATGCGTGGCATGCTGCTACAGTCGCCTATCGCGACCACTACTGACTTTTAACTAACTAGAAGATTCGATGATGTTGAATAATGTTGAAAGACGAAGCAAGAATTACAATTACAATGGCAATCACCGATTACAATAGAAAAGTAGTAGCTCAACACTGGTCACAAACAGTTCAAAGTATATAGAATCAGGATGTAGAGTCACAAAAAAATTCAAAGTGTTGTAGAGAACATGTCTGAGACGTATGCGATGTTTTGCTCATTTAGAAGGAATATATTTGTGACACAACGACTTACCAATTAAATTAAAACCCGATTAACAGCTATTAAAGCTAACCTAATTTATTTGCCAATTTCGAATGGTTACAATAACAGCGGCACACATGTCTACCATGGAGGTGGCTTATGCTCCTACATGATTAGGGGGATAACTAAGTTCCTACACAGATTGGCTATTCCGTCGTCTCGCACTGATTACAGACTGTAGGTATTTTTTTTCTGTGTAAGTGGTTCCTGTCTGGAATGCTCTTAATAGGGAAACTGTAAATGCTAGTTCTATCCAATCTTTTCGTCGAATGCTTAGGAAGGAAGCCCTCCATTGTTTTCTCAGACACCCACTATCATGATCTGTCTAAAATCTCACCCGGAACGACGTAAGGGACCCACCACCCTGCCGTCTCCGTCCACCTTTGGTGGAGAAATGTATGTATAGTGTATAATGTATGTACAGTTGAAACGCTAGAAAAATTTATACAATTTTTTTACCGCCTATGACCTACGTATTCTGAGAACCCTGAACAGGAGTGGTCTTCAGCCGTCCCAGCCTCTAAGATGCTAATAGTGATTTCACACGGAATAATGTTTGCCTGCCATGCCATGCCATGCCATGCCGCGCCCGCGGATGTCACACGGAATAATGTTTGCGTCCCGTGCCGTCCCATGCCGCTACGACGGCCGCTAGCAACAACCGGCCAGGCAGAATGGCGCGGGCTGGCGCTGCTCGGCACGCTTTAATTATTCCGTCTGAAATCCACACGCGCGCCGTGCCGCGCTGCTAGAAGTTCTAACAAAGCTTCATTGTATTTAAAATTTCCCGCCACCGTTGTTGTCAAAACAAGGAGGCCGACAACGGCCGCTTGTAATTAAACCGTCTGAAATCAAGTCGCGCTTGCCCTCCAGAATCTACTAAAGACGGCTGACCGCGGCCGGGCGCGGACCACCCCGCCCGCCCCCCCCAGCCCGAGACAAATTATTCCGTGTGCAGTCACTACTATAAGCCACTAGTGCACGTTCGAGGCCCATTGACTACAGCATAGCTTAGCTTTTGACGCGAATCTAGCCGTAGCCATGATGCCAGAAGGAGAGAGGGACAAT